>JAAEAF010004714.1:0-92578 GCA_011037195.1 Triatoma infestans | reverse complement strand
TGAAATGTAATTGATGGACTGATATGCTATTGTGTAATAGTAGTTTGTGGTGTGAGCGGTTTTGTAAAGGGCTTGTGTGTATGTTTAAGACAGAAAAAGAAGTATTAAGAAATAATCAAGAGATCACCACTGTTTTTGAAATAAATATATTAATTTCTAAAAGAAATTAAATACTGTACAATATTACAACTGTATGCTTATTAAATCAATTGTTTATCTAGAATAAATGCTAAACTCTTATAACTAGCACTGACTTTAAGATAGCGATTCCTGAATCCAGTGTTCTAGTTGGATGTCTAGTTCAGACTGTCTTGAAAGAATGCCTTCTCTAGTTAGTACAAATCTTCCCGTGTGAGTAGGGGTGAAAAGACAAAGCTAACAAAGTTCTGTGAATTCTAAAAGACAAAGCTAACCAGTTCCTTTGAACTCTTCTGTAACGTTAGTCTTCTACCTGTGTGTATCCTTTTTGACAGCGAATGTTAGATTTTCTTTCATAATTTTGATATATTTAAAATGAAATATATTTCTATATTTCTGGCATCCATCACAAAATCAATCAAAAAGTTACTTAGGCCAGACTAGGAAGGGACAGTTCAATTCTTCAAATAAATAGAGGACAGCAGTACAGAGTTTAACAAGAGTTTACGACGAGTTAACAACCAGTCAGCAACCTTTTTACTCTTTCTCATCTTTATATATCTCTCGCTACCAAACTTCTATATACTTGTAAAGTCCTTGCAGTATGTCCATTTCTTTCATTATATAGTGTTCAACATATATTCAAGTTTATTTCTCTAAATTCCATTCTCTCTAATTCTCACATCTGTTATTCTCAAACTTGGTATTCCATTAGTTACTACCACCGGGGATCTGACACGAAAGTTTCGGACAAATTTCGTCAACCGGAAAAACGACTTTACAGAATTGTTTTTTTTCGCGATTTTTTCGGAAACGGTTCCAACGATTTTTTTTTAAACTTCGTGTTTTTAATTACATAAATGAATCCCTATCACTTTTATTTGAAACATTGTTCCAATAAGATTTTAATGAACATTTCATCTATAATTGTATTAACCAGATGTAAGAGAAAGTCGTGTGAGTGTTTCACACCAGATTTTGTTTTACTTTTTCTTTTTTTTTTTTTGTTTAATATTAACATTATTTATATTTTATAAAAATATCCGAAGATATGTATTGAAGAAAATTTGTTCTCTCCGTTATAGCAATGCAACTTAATATAAGAAAAGTTTGTAGTAAAGGTAATTAATTGAACTGTCTAACTTATCAATTCCCTATAGAGAGTGGGAGCAGAAAAGTTTATTGTAACAGCTAAATCTATTGAAATCACCTAATTCAGAATTCAATACACCTTTATACTTTATTCATTATTCTGTACAACCTTGTAAAATATATAATGATTGATAGATTTCTTCATCATTACAGTTATTATTTAAATAAATTATTTTGCCTCGCGATTATTTATTTATTTTTTTTTTGTTTGCTTGCCCTTATTGTTACTTTTATTTATAACAAAAATGTTTTATGTTTTTTTTTTAATTTTTTTGATCTGTCAATATAAATAAAGTTGTTGTTAGGGCTGCCTATTGTTTATTTGATCAGTTTTATCATTTCGAAAGTTGTTATGAATAATATACGTTATACAGATTTTATCTGTTTCAATATTTGTACAGTATCTCACTATGTATATTGAGAATAATTTGCATAAATACTGCATATTATAATAGAAATAAGCCACCAAATTCACCTCCACACTTGCTGGCTCAATAGCCCAGCAAATGCCACCATCTTGCCTACGCATTACACCCTCTGTCCACGCCCACTGCAATGTATTGGCGAATAATCTACAGTTTGAATAGTATCCTGTAACCTGACTCTAACTCCCACTAAGAATTGGGTGATGTGGGAATAAAAAAATCTATTATTTGAGTCGCCAGGAATCAACATTGAACGTGTTAACAAGACTTAAAATCAACTCTGAATGGTTCGCCAAGTTTAGCTGCGTAAAGTTAATCCATCGTTAGGACATCGGCCAACTAACATTCCATTATCCATATATCACGCTACCAATATCAAGAGCTCTAGTATCGTTAAAATATAGCATTGAGTTCAAGTGCAACTAGTCAGTTTGTGTGTTCGTCTTTCACCTCCCCCCCCCCACCATACTCTATTAGAGATTTTGCTCTATTAGAGATTTTGTTATGTTTCCTTCCTATTTTCTTATCGGATAAGCGGATATAAGCAGAGTTACAAATTTGTTTTTGCGGATATATTTATAGGTTTAAGGCTAAAAGTTCGAATTTCGATCTTTTCTACTATGTTTACTGTATACGGTAGTGGGATTTAATGAATGAGAACACACACTATTGACATTATATACAATTTATATTTAAATAAAAAAATCTGGTGTGAAACACTCACACAACTTTCTCTTACTCCAGTTCTCAAAATGATAATTGACAAATTTTATAGTTTGTGTACCAAATTTAATGAAATCGTCGAAAACTGAAAAAACTGTTCAGTAAAAGCGCACTTCCGGTTTACTAATTTTCTTGAAACTTGGAATTTCAGCCATCCATTTATTTCTAACTAATTATGTTTGGATGATAGAATTGTATAATCAACTAGGATAGCACTTTAGATCAAAATCTAACCCTACCCCTCCCCTAAAAGTGCCCTTAAAAGAATTTTCCCAGAGAAATGTTTTAGATAAAAGTTGTAGATCTTTCATGTTTAGTTTATATACGAAGTTTCATAAAAATCGTCGGAGCCATTTTTGAGAAAATTTTGAAAAAGTGAATAAATCATTTAGTAAAGTGGTAAAGTAAACGCACTTCCGGTTATCCGTTTTTTTTCAAACTCGGAATTTCAACAACATATTTAATTCTAATTAACATTATTTAGATGACAGAATTGTAAAATAAACTGAAATAGCACTTTAGATGAAAACCTAACCCCCCCCCCAAAGTGCCCTTCAGAGCATTTTCCCGGAGAAATGTTTCAAATAAAAGTTGTAGCTCTTTGTATGTGTGGTTGATTTTTGGAGTTTAAAGAAAATCGTCGGAGCCATTTTTGAGAAAATTGCAAAAAAGTAAAAATCTAACTACTAAAGTGGTACTTCCGGTTGAGGAATTTTGACAGATAACGTAGTGTCAGATCCCACGGTGATGCCTAAATGGAATATCAAGTTTTAACTTTCTACGGTTTTTCGTTTTTGAGCTATGCTGTTCACATACATACATACACACACACGGACACACGGACACACGGACACACACACACACAGACCATTTGCTAAAAACCACTTTTTTGGACTCAGGGGACCTCAAAACGGATATTTCCGGTGAAAACTCGATATCGAAAATTTGACACGATTACAATACTTCCTCTTACTAGGAGTAAGAGAAAGTAAAAATCTGATCACACAGCTATTTCTTACTCCAGTTTTCGAAATTATAATTGACAAATTTTATAGTTTGTATACCAAATTTGATGAAATTCGTTGGCATTCGTCGAAAACTGAGAAAAAAGTGTTCAGTAAAAGCGTACTTCCGGTTTATTAATTTTCTTGGAACTCGGAATTTTGGACATTAATTTTTTTCTAATTAATTTTGTTTGTTCATATAAAACATCAGAGGCATTTTCGTGATAGCCTGCTTCTTTTTGTGGTCATCGACCAGTTTCGGGCATTCTCCCATCATCAGGATATTTTTGTCAAACAGTGTAATAACATAGACTTGCACAGAGCAAATACAGTTGATACACTCGAGAAAGTAAAAATACTATAGAGAGGAAAAAGTATATTGATGGTAGAGTGACCGAGCGAATAGTGATGATGTTGGTTGATGTAGTAACATGGTGGTTGCGTTGGCTAATATGAGTCGCTTAAATAGTTTGGCTGGCTTGGTGAAAACTCTCTGGCCTGTAAAAGTGCTTTGGCTAAGAGTAAGTTGAGATAGATGATTGATTACTGGCCACAAACAGTTTTCAAACTCTTTGAAAGTTCTGATATAGACGCACAGTAAGTTTTGTACGCTTGACTCTGGCTGTTTTTTTTTTCTTGTCAACTTGTTTAGACTTCTTCTAGTGTTGGTTTTAGCTCCTCAGTGATAATCATTCAAGGTTGATCTTGCGACCTTGCTAAAGCCCTTTAGCTTTTTAAACTATCTCTACTAACGAGCCAGAGGACAGCTTGACCGTCAAAGTAGCCCATTGGTCCATATAGTGCAGTAAGCCAGACAGTGGGGTAATGCATAGTTGAAGTGCGCTTGGAGAGCATGATGCTAGCGTTTGTTATGACTGGTGTTGATAACGGGAGGTCCAGTACTTTTGTAGCGAATTTTCTCAACAGAAGGTTTCATTCCATTATACTGTAATTCATTTACTATATAAATTTGGTAAAAATAATAAATTTTTTTCAGATGGCTTTCGTCACTGGTAGTCGATATTTATTTGCTAGTTATGATTTATGCTATAAGTAGTACTATCTAGAGATAGAATTATCTAGGAGTAGTTTAGTTTAATGATTAAAGTTATGCAGTTTCGAAAATTCTAAAAAAAAAAACAAAAAAAAAAAAACAGTAAAACAAAATCGTATTTTCTATTCAATTTTCATTGAAATCTTCTTGTTAGATCCCCTGCTGATATCAAAATGAAAATAAAGTTTGAGGTTTCCGATTTTGCGCTACTGTTTATGGGTATAAACACTAGTGGAAAATTGGAAACCTCAAACTACATGGGTGGGTACCCATGTACACAAAATCAATTTTCATATTCACGGGACTTCCAGACATATATTTCTAGTCAAAATTCTTCATGTTCGAAATTATGGCAGGGACAGCAATATTTTGTTGACAGCAAGAAAAACTATTAAACTGACAAAACTCATAAATTTATTTTAATCGATTCGATACATAAAAAAAAATCTGGTGTGAAACACTCACACAACTTTCTCTTACTCCAGTTATCAAAATTATAATTGACAAATTTTATAGTTTGTGTACCAAATTTAATGAAATTTGTCGAAAACTGAAAAAACTATTCAGTAAAAGATTTTGGCCAACTATTTATTTCTAATTAATTTCATTTGGATGATAGAGTTGTATAATCAAGTATGATACCACTTTAGAGGAAGCTGTAACCCTACCCCTCCCTAAAAAGTGTCCTTAAATGAATTTTCCCAGAGAAATGTTTTATATAAAAGTTGTAGATCTTTGAATGTTTAGTTTATATGTGTAGTTTCAAGAAAATCGTCGGGGCCATTTTTGAGAAAATCGCGAAAAAGTGAAAAAATCATATTTAGTAAAGTGTTAAAACAAAAGCACTTCCGGTTTTCCGATTTTTCTCAAACTCGGAATTTCAACAACATATTTAATTCTAATTAACATTATTTAAATGACCGAATTGTGTAATAACCCGAAATAGCACTTTAGAGGGTAACCTAACCCCACCCCTCCCCCAGAAGGGCCCTTAAATCAATTTTCCAGAGAAATGTTTCAAATAAAAGTTGTAGCTCCTTGTATATGTAGTTGATGTATCAAGTTTAAAGAAAATCCTTGGAGCCATTTTTGAGAAAAACGCAAAAAAGTAAAAAAGTCAACTAGTAAAGTGGTACTTCCGGTTGAGGAATTTTGACAGATAAAGCACAGTCAGATCGCATGGTGATACCTAAACGGAATATTAAGTTTCAGTTTTCTACGGTTTTTCGTTTTTGAGCTATGCTGTTCACATACACACACACAACACACACACACAGAGACATACACACAGACACACACACACAGACCATTTGCTAAAAACCACTTTTTTGGACTCAGGGGACCTCAAAACGGATATTTCCGGTGAAAACTCGATATCTAAAATTTGACACGATTACAATACTTCCTCTTACTAGGAGTAAGAGAAAGTAAAAAAAACCTTACGATATTCAAAAAATAATTATGTTAATAAGAATTTTCAATTGATCGACTTATCAAAGTATACCAATTGAATTTTTATTCCTGCGATGGAATTAGAACTATGTTTATTATTGAGCAAATACTTTGAAGAGGAATAATTGATTACTAATGTTATTTCCTTGTCTGTAATTCCATTCAATTATTCAAGTTCGTTACTTTTATGCTGTCATAAGAGGAAATAATGTTTAGTAGTTGAATCTGTTACAATCTGTTGTGAGACGCAGTCTACGAGTTTCACGAAAAAGATCCTTCTTGAGCTTTGAAAAATATTTTGAGCGACTGGTGTACCTATATGTTTGTATGATTTTGTAAACAAAATAGCTCAAAGATTGGAAAGATAAGTTTGAAGTTCAAAATTTATATTCTATTTTTATGTCCCTCCAGGACAGTATCCTTTTGTGAAAGTTTTGGCCAAAATCCGCCAAATGTAAGTTCAACGAATGGCTTTTGGATGAGGGCGTTGTGGGGTTATATTTTCCTCTAATGTACTATTTTTGTTTATAATACGATACTTTCACCGAGTATAGTATTAATTAGAATTAAATGTGTTACCAAAATTTCTGCATACCGGAGAAGGTGTCCTCCATAAAGTTACCCATCATTTAAACTTGCTATACTAATTATATGAATGGAGAGATATATCACTTTTATTTGTAACTTTTTACGAGAAAGTTGATTTTAGAGGAGGAGGGGTTCCGGGGGGAGGTGTGGAAGGTCACGTTTCCCACCAAAATGTCGGTTTATTAAGTTTTAGATTATACCATTGATTCTAACATTGAAGAAACTGTTAGTAAAAATCAAACAAGAAACGTTTTATTTTTTAAAAAAGTTTATTGGACGTTTCGGACACTTTTGGTGGTGGCCTTCCTCAGGAACTACAAAACAAAAATATGGATATCAAGAAAATAGTATGATAAAATTAAAATATATAACAATTTAACAATATTAGAAAGGTATGATACCTGTTAGGAAGAATGGAGAGTTAAATGTTTGAGTAGGTCTTTGTTTGGTTGTAGAGTAAGGTATGCTTGCAAAGAAAACAGAGAGGGGAAATTTTTTCCAAGTTGGGAAATGTGAAGAGTGGTAGAAATGAAAAAACAACTCAATTTATTATTATAAGAGAAATAAAGGAAAATAAATAAACTAGAAAATACGAGTGGAAAGTGTAGAAAGTGTAGTTGGTATGTGTAATTTAGTGGGGAGGGCCTTTTTTGAGTAAGCGAAAATGTTCCGCTTTACATGAACATGAACTAGACATTGCTAACAAAAAAAATTGACAGTACAGTCCTCACAAAACATGCACTCACCCTTGCCCCACTCCTTTATTTCCGAAATGCTTCTGTCCTAACCACCTGAAGCGACTTCTTTCTGAATCCATCCACACTAACCTCAACCCTAACTCTATCAACTACAAAAAGGGCAAGGTTGTCATTACCTCTTGTTACAACAACATTTTCCGCTTCCTCAAAATAAGCACCCCCCTTCACTAAATTACACATACCAACTTTCTACACTTTCCACTCGTATTTTCTAGTTTATTTATATTCATTTAATTCACTTATAATTTATTTCTCTTATACTGAAGTGGTAGTTTAGAGGAATGCGTTACGAAAACTGAAAAAAACTGTTCAGTAAAAGCGCACTTCCGGTTTACTAATTTTATGAAACTCGGAATGTTAGCAATCTATTTATTTCTAATTAATTTTGTTCGAATGATAGAATGGTATAATCAACTATGATAGCACTTTGGAGGAAGCTGTAACCCCACTCCTCCGTAAAAGTGCCCCTAAATGAATTTTCCCAGATAAATGTTTTTAATAAATGATGTAGATCTTTGCATGTTTTGTTCATATTTGAAGTTTCAAGAAAATCGTCGGAACCAGTTTTGAGAAAATCGCGAAAAAGTGAAAAAAAAATCATTTAATAAACTGGTAAAGAAAACGCATTTCCGGTTATCCATTTTTTTTCAAACTCGGAATTTCAACAATATATTGAATTCTAATTAACATTATTTAGGTGGCAGAATTGTCTAATAAACTGAAATAGCACTTTAGATAAAAACCTAACCCCCCACCCCTTCCACAGAAATGCCTTTAAATGAATTTGTCCGGAGAAATGTTTCAAATAAAAGTTGTAGTTGTTAGTATGTGTAGTTGATATACCAAGTTTGAAGAAAATCGTTGGAGACATTTTTGAGAAAATCGCAAAAACGTCAAAAAATCAATTAGTAAAGTGGTATTTCCGGTTGAGAAATTTTGACAGATGACCCACTGTCGGATCCCATGGTGACAACTAAACGGAATATCAAGTTCGAACTTTCTACGATTTTTCGTTTTTGAGCTAAGCTGTTCACACACACACAGACACACACACACACACACACACAGAGAGAGAGAGAGAGAGAGAGAGAAATTAATAAAAACAAAAAAATAGTAAAAAATAAAATAATCATAATAAAAAAAATAATAATAAATAAACATTAAAAAAATAAATAAATAAATAAATAAAAAATTTAATTAAAAAATATACAAATAAATAAAAGATATACATACTCATATATATATATCTTTTGTACGTATATGAAAATTGCTGAATTTTGTCCTCTTTTACTAGAATTCTTAGCATTTCAATTTACTCTTGTTTATAGTTTTCGTCATATACTTTATACAAATAAGTGAATAATTGTATACAAATATATTTATATCTTTGATGATATTGAGATATTTATAATAATTGTACAAATGTGACCATCAACTAAGTTACTTTTTTATATTAAACGATTAAGTCCTAAACAGTTAATGATCTGTATATAATTGCATGTAATACTTTAGTGGAGCATTGCTGACAAATATATTATATTAAAAAAAAAAATCACACAGACCATTTGCTAAAAACCACTTTTTTAGACTCAGGGGGCCTCAAAATGGATATTTCCGGTGAAAACTCAATATCGAAAATTTGACACGATTACAATACTTCCTCTTACTAGGGGAATAAGAGAAAGTAAGAAAGCAATCATATTGGTTTAAAGAAGATGAAAACTTAAATGGCATGTATACTCTTGTTAAGCGACTCATGCAACAAATGCCGTTTGAGTTTCCAGGATGGGTTTCCGGGATCTTTTTGTAGGACAGGAGGTCCTATAAATTGTATAGAGTGAATGAACAGGTTTAAATGGAATTTAGAATAACGAGATTCAGGTACTTCTAGAACAAACGTGTTCCTCCATTGATTCATGTGAAGGCTACTTACTTACCTGTACAAGATCCTCGGATTGTTCTGATTGATCGTAGATTAATTTTAAACTGGTTTGAGATTTAGTTGGAACATCCTACCTAGTTCAGTGTCCCCATTTCGCCAATGCTAGGTTTCGCATATTCTAGAGAGCAAGACTTTCAAAGTGATCCTGGAGTTTAGAGTTATCTTGAGTTGTTGTTGCCAAATCGAGTGAGTATTTTTAAGAGAAACTTTTTTTTCTTTCTGAGAGGATGAACGATACCTGGCGCCTTCGGGCACCCCTAATAATAATAATAATAATAATAATAATAAATAATAGAGGGAACATCTGATTTTTTTAGTTTGAATCTTGTTGAAACGCATTTCTATCAATCGCGCATGCTCCGGACAATCACAAAGAAGTTTTGAGGTTCTGAACAAAGTTTTATATAAAATGGTTTACTGAAAAAATATCCGTATAATATTCTTTACTTGTGCCGGAGAGAACATCTGTTAAATTATTCAATTTAATTTGTAATGGAACTTCCTATCGCATTTACTTCTCCTTCCGAAATTTTATCCATAATCAAAGGTCTCTCCAACAAAAAGGCCCCGGGAGACGATTTAATTCCCAATATTGCCATAAAAAACCTGCCTCAGAAAGGTCTTGCATTCCTAACTGGGATCTTCAATGCTTGTCTTAGATTAGGATATTTTCCTAAACAGTGGAAGAATGCTATAGTGATAGTATTTCATAAAGCTGGTAAACCAAAAAGCGATCCTAACAGCTATCGCCCAATCAGTCTCTTAAACTCCCTCTCCAAAATATTAGAAAAAATAATATACAAACGACTCTTAAAACACTTGACAGCCTCTAACACAATCCCACCTCATCAGTTTGGATTCAGACAAAAACACTCACCACTACACCAACTAAAAAGAGTCACAGAACACATTGTACACAATTTTGAGGAAAGAAAATACACGGCAGCAATATTTCTTGATGTAGCTGCTGCATTTGATACTGTTTGGCACTCTGGACTAATTTACAAACTTACAAACACAAACGCACCAACATACCTAACTCGAATAATAGGATCCTTCTTACAAGACAGAACATTCCAGGTAAGACTCAACAATACATTCAGTACAGAAAGACAAATACTAGCGGGACTACCACAAGGGGCAATCATGAGCCCAATACTCTTCAACCTCTACTGCTCAGACATACCTGAACCTACTACAGCGACCTTAGCTACCTACGCGGACGATACCATGTTAGCCTCATCCAGTACAGACATTAACGAAAGCATTACTGACTTACAAACATCAATAGACTGTATATCTGGCTGGTTTCACCGATGGAAGCTAAAGTTAAACCCATCTAAAACTGAAGCGAAAATCTTCGCTCTCCGGCGGTTTCGGAATGAAGACCTTCGCCTACTAACACTTGACAACCAGCAAATTCCCTGGAAACAAAAAGACCAAGGAGTGCGTTATCTGGGCGTAATCCTTGATACAAGACTCACCTGGAGACTACACATTAACACTAAACTGCAACAAGCATACACCCGACTGAAACAACTCTACCCACTCATTAACAGAAACACACCACTCAAACACTCCTGCACCACACTACTCTATAAAACTCTCCTTAGACCTCTCCTGACATACGCCTGTCCAGTTTGGATAACAGCTACCAACACACTGACAAAACGATTGCAGACTTTCCAAAACAAGGTACTGCGAATTGCACTCAACGCTCCCTGGTTTGTCAGAAACACACAAACACACAGAGAACTTGACATGCCAGATATATACACACACATGACTAAACTTACAGACAATTTCTTCCTAACGCTTCACACACTACCCTCAGCTTCACATTACCACATAGGCGAGCCTACTTCATCCAGACGATTAAAACCCAGACTGTATCAAGATCTCTGACAAAACTCATCTTTGTTTTATTGTTTCTTTATCTTTCAATAGCCCTATGTGTAAAGCTCTAAGCGAGCAGGCCCATAATAATTTGTAAATATAATAAAAAATTTGTAATGGATTAATGCACGATAATTTATTTTTATAGACGTGTGCGATGACTTTTTTTTTTTTTTTTTAATTCTTTGTGTTCTGAATAGGTATTGAGGCGGAAAAAGAAATGATTTATTTGTCGATTTTATTAATCGCTAAAGAAGTTTAAACTTTTTTTTTTATAAGTTTAACAAGCATAAATGATGTATTTACAGTTAGTTGGTTCATTGTAGTCTTAATTAACTTTAATCAAACAAATTGCTTTTAATTTTTTTTGAAGTATTTTAATTAATTAACTAATTGGTTGAATTTTTTTTTATTTTAAGAGTGTTGTAAACTGCCTGGCGCACTGCTATAAATATAATAATTAAGATTTTTATGGACCTAATTTTGGAGTATACTTGTATTCTGTAATAGAAGTTTTTTTTTAATAGTCTCTTGACAAAATTGTGAGCTAATAATGTTTCACTTTCAGTATGTTCAAACTTGATGATATCAAATAAATACGTACTTTAAAACTGCACCAATGATTTTTTTTTCTTTAAACTTCGTAAACTATCTAAATACTAATATATATTTTTTATTTGTAACATTTTGCCGGGGAAATTGATTTTGTGAGAATTCTGAGGGAACGATAGTATTTATAACGATCTTTTAAATTACTGCTACCTATTTCTAACTATGTACGTATATAACGTTGATGTATTTTAGAAGAATTGATAGAATTGAAGTGAAACTTTACAGTATTAATGTTTATGAAATTATCTCGTAAATTTGCTCGAATTATTTTATTCAAACTTTTATTCGAAACATTTTTCAAAAAAAAAAAAAAAAATCTTGTGTGAAACACTCACACAACTTTCTCTTACTCCTGTTCCCAAAATTGTAATTGACAAATGTTATAGTTTGTGTAGCAAATTTAATGAAATTCGACGAAAACTGAAAAAAACTGTTTAGTAAAAGAGCACTTCCGGTTTACTAATTTTCTTGAAACTCGGAATTTCAGCCATCTATTTATTTCTAATTAATATTATTTTGATGACAGAATTGTCTAATAAATTGAAATAGCACTTTAGATAAAAACATAACCCCATCCCTCCCCCATAGACTGCCCTTAAATGAATTTTCCCAGTGAAATGTCTTAAATAAAATTTTGTAGATCTTTGTATGTTTAGTTTATATAAGAAGTTTAAAGAGATTCGTCGGAGTCATTTTTTTGAGAAAATCGCGAAAAAGTGGAAAAAAAATCATTTAGTAAAATGGTAAAGTAAACACACTTTATTGGTTATCCCGATTTTTTCAAACTCGGAATTTCAACAACATATTCAATTCTAATTAATATTATTTTGATGACAGAATTGTCTAATAAATTGAAATAGCACTTTAGATAAAAACATAACCCCACCCCTCCACCATAACTGCCCTTAAATGAATTTTCCCAGAGTAATTTTTCAAAATAAAAGTTGTAGCTCTTAGTGTGTGTAGTTGATATACCAAGTTTGAAGAAATTCGTCTGAGCCATTTTTGAGAAAAACGCAAAAAAGTAAAAAAAAAAACAACTAGTAAAGTGGTACTTCCTGTTGAGAAATTTTGACGTACTGTCAGATCGCATGGTGATACCTAAACGGTATATCAAGTTTGAACATTCTACGGTTTGATCAAGTTTGAAGAAATTCGTCAGAGCCATTTTTGAGAAAAACGCAAAAAGACAAAAAAAAAACAACTAGTAAAGTCGTACTTCCTGTTGAGAAATTTTGACGTACTGTCAGATCGCATAGTGATAGCTAAACGGTATATCAAGTTTGAACGGTTTTTCGTTTTTGAGCTATGCTGTTCATATATATATACACACACACACACACATTTGCTAAAAACCACTTTTTTGTACTCATGGGACCTCAAAACGGATATTTCCGGTGAAAACTTGATATCGAAAATTTGAAAAGATTACAATACTTCCTCTTACTAGGAATAAGAGAAAGGAAGTTTTTTGATAGTTTTACAGAATTTTAGGCGCTAAATTTCAAATATATGGGGGTTGGTTTTTATGTTATTATGAAGCGCTTTTCACTTCCCTAACTGCTTGCGTTGCTAGGTACTTGTTCCCCCACCACCTCTGTATTTATAAGAAAAACTTGCCATTTTACATATAATTGTATTAACAAGAGTAATAAGAAAGTCGTGTGAGTGTTTCACACTACATTTTTCTCTTCACAATATTTTTCTGAAAAACTTTAATGATTCATATGGGAAATAGATACATAAATTTTCATGCTTTCTGATTTTTTATCATGATATGGATATTTATGTTATTATATTCCCAGGCTAAACATAGCTCTTCTATTATCTATATAATTGTAAAATAGAGAAGGTGATTCACTAATAATCCTAGTTTTTAATGTATGGTTTATTTAGTAAAATATATAAAACTTATAATAAGAGTTCAGATTAGGGTAAATTATTAACTCGTAGCATAATTTTATTGTATTTTTTTTCAAGAGGTTCAGATGAAATATCCATAAAATATTGAAAAAATTAGAAATATGCCATATTTAAGGCGCTTGTTTTTTTTATAATTCAAAGAAGAATAAAATAGAAACGTTCTTGTTCTCTTCAGATCTTTCGTCCCTTATTTTCAACAATACTGAAGTCATTCATAAAGTATCGAGAGAACAGACAAACTGAAATCATGGCTTTATTTAGGCTGTCCAAATTATGGCTTACATTGCAGTTAGATTGTTTTAGGGGATTATTGCACTGCGCGACCTCAAAGATCTATTGTGTCCCCCAGAGCCTTCTCCAATGCATCTGGCTACAGACATCACCGGCCAGTGAGTTGTAGAGGCTCCTAGGAAGAGAAAAAATCTAAGGGAAGCATGCTGGATTCGAACCAGGGACCTCCGCGTTGCTAGTCCAGCGTGCTATACCACTGAACTAAAATCCCTTCCTTCTCCCTTGGTTTTCGCCAATTAACTAAGGACGAAGACCCTGGTTTGTGTGCTGTTTTTTTTTTATTTTTTTATTTTATTTTAATACCATATACATCATGCTCCGCTCATATTGAGCAATACATGAATTGTCTGTCAGACAATTTTATAAAAAACAAACATGATAATCAGTAATATAAAAGAATTAGTTACAAAGCGGCAATATAAAATAATATAGAGAAACAAAAAGTAACTTGATGAAATTACTTGCTTAATTAAATTAAGAGAATAATTTAAAACAATAATGATTGTATTATACAAGAAGAAGAAAAGGTATAAAATAATGATTATATGTTATTTTGGGAGATAGATAGATAGATAGATTCTACCGGGGGAATGGCTACTCAGCCTACGCCACCGCGACACCCCAAGGATCTATTCTGGCACCCCCCTAGTTGGAGACCCTCCCCCTATCCTGTCCTTAACCGAACTGTGGAATTGGGGGGGGGGGCTCCCAGTTGGTCAATCAGAGCACCCGCCATCAGAGCACCCTCTCGAGTCCAGCTTGCCTTAGAAGACTTAATAGGTCCGAGAGAGGGCCCTGGCTGAGGCTTGTTGGCACCAGCTTCTCTTTACCAAAGAGGCGGTACCTTAGCCAGACCAGCCCCTCGCACTGACATACCACATGCAGTGCCGTCTCCTCTTCTTGCTGACAAAACCTGCACAGGCTATCCGTTGCCAGGCCCATGCGATGCATGTGCTTATTTAATCTACAGTGGCCAGTGAGAATGCCAGCTGCTATCCTTATGGCCACCCGGCCTAGTTGGAGTAATTCTGCAGTTAGCTTGGGCGAGTAGCTATAGATAAACTTTTTCGCCTGTCTCTGGCCTGGAGTTTTGACCCACCATTCCCTTGATCGGTCCTGCATCCATAGCTTAATGGATGCACTCCTGAGGCATCTTGAGACACCACAGAACGGCTCCGGCCCGATAAGCGCTCCCATTGAACCCTCCCGGGCCAGGCGGTCCGCCGCCTCATTGCCTCTGTGACCCGAGTGCCCAGGTACCCAAACCAGGAAGACCTTATTATGGCTACTAATTTCCCTTAGTGCACCTAGGCAGTCCCACACCAGCCTTGAGCTGATCTCCCACGAGTCAATTGCCCGCAGAGCAGCCTGGCTATCCGAATAAATGACGACTCTGGAGTTATCCACTCCCCGTCTTCTTATTTCGGCGGCGCAGATAATAATCGCGACTAGCTCCGCCTGAAAGACCGTAGCTAGCCTTCCCAGGCTCACCGAGATATTACATCTCGGATGAGCCCCGTACACGCCGGCTCCCACTCCGTCACCCATCTTGGACCCGTCCGTGTACCACATAGATTCGCCTGTAATTGGCGGCCCATTCTTCCATGCCCCTCTGTCTAATATCAAGACTTTGAAGGGTTTTTGGAAGTCATACCTAGGAGTCATCATATCCGTAGGCAGGCCCAAAATCGGGTCCGCCTCCAGCTCCTCCCATAGGTCTTGATGCTTCCCAGTGTGCCTGGGATAAATGGGCGCTTGTCCCTGTTGTAGTCGTGCCACAACTGCTCTTGCAACGCCTTGGACGTAGATGTGGAGTGGTGGAAGGTTTATTTGGGAGACTTTTTTTTTTTTTTTTTTTTTTTTTTAAATCCTTTTTCCTTCAATAATCTTCCTTTAAGTAATTTACTTTTATTATTATTATTAACTGCATTGTTTTTTATGCATTATGCATTATTATGTTATTTATGCATTATTACGTTGTTTTTTTCCCCCAAGTAAATAAAAATTTGTGTTACAAGATCCTTGAAATATTTGTAAAGATTTGTGTGCGGTGTTTGTATTTGTGCTGTATGTATTTTTTGTGTGCTGTGTTTGTCCTTGTCTGTAAAATGTGGAGTGTATGTAGTTTAAGTGTATTGTGGACTGTTCTGATGAAGTGCATGGAGTACTGAGCTGTGGTAACCCGTGCGGTCGCTACTCCCCAAGTAACTGCATGCAACAGATACCCATTGCGGGCAAAACATAGCAGTTAAATGAATTTACAAACTTAATAATCTATTATATAAATAATAAAATTAATACTCTTTTTTTTTACTTCCTCTTACTCCTAATAAGAGGAAGTATTGTAATCGTGTCAAATATTCGAAATCGAGTTTTCATCGGAAATATCCTTTTAAGGTCCCCTGAGTCCAAAAAAGTGGTTTTTAGCAAATTGTCTGTGTGTGCGTGTGTGTATGTGTGTGTGTATGTTTCGTATGTGCATGTGTGGGAGGGACAGCATATTTTAAATACAAGAAATAACAGAATTTTCAAACTTATAGTGCAACCAGGAAACGTAAAATTAAGTTTCTCGTAAAAATCGTTCAACCGGAAGTACAATTATACTGAATTGTTCTTTGTCATTTTTTTTTTTTAATGATTTTCTCGAAAACGGATCCTACGATGTTCTTTAAACTTTTTATATCAACTACACATACAAAGAGCTACAACTTTTAATTGAAACATTTCTCCGAGAAAATTCATTTACAGGCAATTTTTTGGAGAGGGATGGGGTGAGGTTCTCCATCTAAAGTGCTATTTCAATTTGCTACACAATTCTATCAGGTAAATAATATTAATTAGAATTAAATATGTTGTTGAAATTCCGAGTTCGAAGTAAAATCGGATGACCGACCGACCGGAAGTGCGTTTTTACTAATTTTTTTTTTTTTTTTTGTATTTTCTCTAAAACGGGCCCAACGATTTTCTTCAAACTATGAATTTGTACCACACATATAAAGAGCTACAACTTTATTTGAATCGTTTCTCCTGGTAAAGTCATTTAAGAGGGCTGTTGGGGAGGTATGTTTTGCTTTAAAGTGATACCTATAATGGTTGATTATACAATTCCCATCTAAACAAAATTATTTAGAAATAAATAGATTGCCAAAATTCCGAGTTTCAAGAAAATTAGTAAGCCGGAAGTACATTTTTACTATATAGTTTTTTTTCAGTTTTCAACGAATTTCATTAAAATTTGGTATAGTAGCTATAAAATTTGTCACTTATAATTTTGTAAAATGCAGTAAGAAAAAGTTATGTGAGTGTTTCACACCAGATTTTTTATTATTTTATTATTATTTCCTTTTAAAAAAGATGATCGAAGCATATTTCAAAAATGAATTATCACTGGTTATATATACATTTTGAAGTTCCTTATGATAAACCAATCAGCAACAGACACGATTATCTTTTGGCCTCATTTATGCTTTGTCTAGTCCGCAAACCAATGTTTATGCTCGCTATATATCCTTTGGTTTTTTTCCCCTAAAAAGAGGAATATCTGGGACGTTTTGCAAAAGGAATGAGTATATGGAAAGAAATTTGAGGTCATTAATTGGTTAGAACTTCGTTGAGAAAGATAATGATCTACAGAATCTGTGAAAGATATGTATTTAATTTCTTTGGAAGTTGGAAACTATATTAATTCTTAAGTATTTTAAATGTGATGGCCGATAATTAATAATTAATTTTTATTTTTCTATTTCAGGTAAGTGTGCGTTAAAAGCGTTTTACTTAGTTTCTGTGGTGAGTAAAATTTTATTTTGCTGATAAAATATTTTTTTCAATTACTTTTCATGGGTGATAAAATTATATTGACAGCTCTTAAATATTATTTTCCTGGAACTGCAGTCCATTTTTCCCTAATAACTTAATTACGAGTATTTATGTAATAAATTTCAATATATACAGGTTAACAATTTTCACTGCGAGATCTAGTTTTCTTGGAAAATATGCGAGATAGAAAATAGAAAACGATACGCTACTTTAATTTATTCAGGGATTCCAAATATCTGAACATTTTTTTTTTTTGGAATTGGACATTTTTTTTTTTAACAAAATTCTTAAAGTAGATTTTTTTATATGTAAAATAGTTATTGGACGAAAAAAAACATTTTTAGAAATTTGCTGAGAAATTCAGAGTTTCGAATGAAGAGAAATTATCTCCACATTCTGGTAGCTATTATTTCACATTGTTTTTGAGTTTATAGTCAAATAAAGTAACAACATATTCAAATTAGTTATTCTAATTAGGCATCATTATTAAATAAGCAATAACACGGCCTTTTTGTCCAGTTTTAATTGTCTGCACTTATTACAGAACCATGGGCGGAATTCTTCGCTCTAGCTTCAGAAATTCTTTCTTAAGTTTCTTCTACAAAGGTGACGCGGTATAAATTTTGCCATAAAGGTTATGTTTTTTTTAGGTATCCCGCATGGAAAGTAATACAGAAGTGTGAGGGATGGGCTATCCTGACACTGAGCGTGCCAATCTATTTACCCCGGTAAATGCTCCCTAGATAACCTGTTGGGAAGACAGGTGTTGAGCTGTCAACAGTGTGCGTCTGTGGGTTAATATGGAATTTCCCGTAACGAGTTTGGGCGACTTGAGCAATGAAAGTATATTAAGGTACATGATTCGGTTGGAGATGTAAAAAGGAGCGTTTACAATGTTAGTGAGGATTCTGAATTTTTTCATGAATTTTTTCGTGGATGTAGATGTCTTAAACAAACGTGGTCAGCTACTTTTAGTTTGTCTTTTTAAAACATTTTTATTATAATATTTTTCTCTTGTTAACTTGACTTTTTCATTATCTAATTTCCTGACTTGTTGTATTTTGTCGTAGAGACATTTATTGTTTATATTAAAATTTTGTAAGTTTTTCTCCTGATAGTTTCTCTCTCAGAAGCCAGGGAAACTGAAATTTCGTTCCAAAAACAATTTCGTGGGGAGTATAATTTGTGTCGAAACGTTTTTTGGTGGAATTGTGGGCCGTTTTAACTAGTGGTAGATAATTGTGACAACAAATATAAATACAGTTTCTCCCATTCCAGTCCGAGAGAGTGCTTGGGTTTGTTTCCCGTCTCTTTACTGTCTTTGATGCTGATCTCTCTTTGGTTGCTGTTACATTTATATGTTTAGAAAGTTAGAAAAAAAATCGTAGTTTAGAGAATTTGACGAAAAACTGAATAAAACCATTCAGTAAAGTTGCAATTTTACTTGATGGATTTTCCCTGAAATCTTCCCTGAGTCTGATGCGGTGATAGTACCTAAACGGAATAGCAAGTCTGAGCTTCCTGCGACTTTCCTTTTCTCAGATATTCCGTACACACATACATACAGACCATTCGCTAAAAATATTTTTAGTTTTGTTCGTATTCAGGAGACTCCCAAAGCATCTATTTCCGGTGAAACCTCAATTTCAGAAATCTGGCACAACCGCGCAATACGCCCTTCTTACTTTCTCGTAAGAGAAAGTACGAGTAATATGTGATCCGATTTGAAATAAGAAAGTTGGTTTCGAAATCTCTTATTCTGATGTGATACACTCACACAACTTTCACCTACTCCAGTTTGTATAGAGAAAATAGCAAAAAAACCTGTACAGTAAAAACACACTTCCGGTTTTACTAATTTTCTTGAAATTCGAAATTTTGGCCATCTATTTATTTCTAATTAATTTTCTGTGGATGGTAGAATTGTATAACTAACTATGGATAGCACTTTAGAGAAAAACATAATCCCCACCCCTCCCACAAAAGCCCCCTTAAATGACATGACATTATCAGAAGAAATGTTTCCAATAAAAGCTATAGCTTTTTATATGTATGTCGCTCACATACTAAGTTTAAAGAAAATAGTTGGAGCATTTTCTTCAAACACGGAATTTCGACAATACATTTAATTCTAATTATTATTTATTATTTAGGTGATAGAATTATGTAATTGACTGAAATAGCACTTTAAAGGAAAACGTAACTCCACTTACTCCCCCAAAAGTGCCCTTAAATTAATTTTCCCGAAGATATGTTTCAAGTAAAGTCGTAGCTCTTTGTATGTGTAGTTGTTATATATTAAGTTTCAAGAAAACCGTTGGAGCCATTTTTGAGAAAATCTCAAAAAAAGTAAAAAAAAAAATTACAGTAAAGTGGTACTTCCGGTGGAGGAATTTTGACTGATAACGTACTGGCGGAATCTATGGTGATACCTAAACGGAATATCAGTTTAAACTTTATGCAGTTTTTCGTTTTTGAGCTATTGTTGTTCACATACGTGTTACACACGCTCATATAAAGACCACTTTCTAAAAACCACTTTTTTGGACTCAGGGGACATCAAAACGTGTATTTCCAATGAAAACTCAACATCGAAAATTTGACGCGATTACAATACTTCCTCTTACTCTTAATAAGAGAAAGTAATAATTGATCACATATTTGGAATCCTTGAAAAAATTCACTAGGATATCATTTGGCATTTTTTTTTTAATTTTGGTATACAATTTTGGTTAAAATTGTCGCCATATAGATATATACGAGGGCCGCTCTTTATATTTGTGGCCTAAGGATGAAAACACAAGCATTTAAAGACAAAATCGATTTTATTGTTTTTCAAAATATTCCCCATGAAGATGAATACACTTTTGCATGCGTTGGAACCAATTTTCAAAGCACTTTTTCCACTCCGATTTAGGTACTTCTAAAACATGGGTTTTGAATGCAGCAACTGCTTCTTCAGGAGTAGGAAACCGTTGTCCACGTAGTTTTTTCTTGATGTTCGGGAACAAAAAGAAATCATTAGGTGCCAAATCAGGGCTGTACGGTGGATGACCCATCAATTCAATGTTTTGCCCTGTCAAAAACTCCATTGTTTCAGCCGATCGGTGGCAGCTCGCATTGTCGTGATGCAGAATGATGCGTCTTTTCTTTGACTTTTTCCGAAGTTTCTCAAAGACTTCTGGCAAACAAATAGTGGTGTACCATTCCGAATTGACCGTCTTACGTTCCTCTAATAGCACAGTCGCCACATGACCGGTAATGCCGAAGAAACAGGCAACCATTTGCTTTGATGTGCTTCTTCCACGAACAACTTTGGTTGGGTTGGGCTCGTCTTGAAAGACCCATACGGTGGATTGCTGTTTTGTTTCAGGATCATATGAGTATATCCATGATTCGTCACCTGTGCAGATATTATAAACTGCTTTTGATGCACCTTGAGCGAATTTCTTCAACATTTTCTTGCACCAATCAACACGAGCATCTTTTTGTGCGTTTGTCAGGTTATGCGGTATCCAACGCGAACAAACCTTTTTCACATGCAAATGTTCATGCAAAATCTTATTGATGCTTGTCATACTAATGCCTAAAGATGCTTCAATCTCGCGATATGTTACATAACGATCATGCTTTATTAGCTCATGCACAGCATCGACGTTTTCTGGCACAACAACCGTTGTTGGACGACCTTCACGGGATTCGTCCTGGAGTGATCGTCGGCCACGATTGAATTCGTTATACCAGTTTTTAATGGTGCTGTAAGAAGGTGCTTCATTACCATATAAGGAATTAAGTTCATCTGTGCACTGTTGTCGTGTCAGGCCACGTCGAAAGTTATGAAAAATTATTGCACGAAAATGTTCACGAGTTAATTCCATTTTCTCCTAAGATCACTTTTTCAACCTGCTATCACTAACACTAACAACAATGAAATGACAAAATGTTTTGGTTGAGGTTATGTTTAACAATGTGAAGGTTGCACTGGAAACATCAGCTGGTGCCTAGCAACAATCAGTGTTACCAAGGCCAGAAATATAAATAGCAGCCCTCGTATGACAGTTTACTTTTATTTAAACGGGGGGAGGGGGGAATTCAGTAATTTTCTGAATGGAATGCCAAAAAAAAAAAAAAAATAAGAAAAAATAATTCTTAAAATTGATGCGATATATAAGAGTTGTTGGGATACAACATGACTTCCCTAGGGAATATATGAGGTAAACTTTTTGACTAAAAGGCAGTAGAAGTTTCCAACTGCTATTACTACTGTCCGACTAACTTGAACTAATGTGACAAGTTTGAGTTTTCTACCAGTGGCGAGTTACTTGTAGTTACTTTTTTATCCATAGAGCGGACGCTTATACCAGAGGAGGCTAGGGACTGTTCTGGCAATAGGAACGAGTGCTTCTTCTTTCTTTTCAACATTACTTTAAAGTTTAATATTTAAAAACCTTGTCATCATATATTTATAAGATAGTATTGATTTATTTGTTTTCCTTCACTCGTATATTTTTTAGAAGCGATTAACAAAAACTTTCTGTTTTGATACTTTAATAGTTTATAGGGAACAACTCTATTTACTTGCAGAAATACCAATCTCGGACCTCTCACTCTCCCGATCAGTGGAATAATTGTTTTAAGATTTCTAGATAAATTTGGAATAATTATAGATATTTCTTGTTATAAATTTCCCAAAACGAAATCAACATTAAGTTGTATGTTTTGATGTTCGTTACGATCGCTGTATTTTTGATGTCGTAAAATGGATGTTGAAGTTCGGTCACAAAAAAAAAAAAAACTCTTTTTTCCAATTTTCACCGACGTTTCGGCAAATTTATTACCTTCTTCAGGGTCTAAGATTACAAAGTAAATAAAGAATAGTGAAAAATATAAAAAAATAATAAATAAACTAAATATATATAAAAAACTAAATAAATAAATAGAAGTATTGTATAGTAATAATAATAATAATAATAATTGTGACTTTTGGAGGGGTGGGTCTGAGCCGGGATTGGCAGCCCCGGCACCTGTGTGAATGTGAGTATGAATGTTATGTAAATAGTGTACATAGTTTTATCCTAGTTCTAAGTACGCGGGTGTGAGGAATATCCAGTACTCCACCCACTTTTATACTTTATTAGGCTGTGTGATCGTCGTTAGAATGGATGTATTTATAGGGATGAATGTATTTATTGGTATGCTAGTATTCATTGTATATATTCAAGACTGTATACATCTATTAACACGGCTATATTGTCTATTGGTGAGCATACACGAAAATAATGAAAATATTCCATGCACAGACGCATACTTATAACGTCACTAATTCTAAAGACATGTATAGCGAAGAATATGGCCAAAGACCTCAGCAGTCGACGCCATAAAACATTAAAAAAAAAAATAATAATAATAATTTTATTTGTTATCAGGGCAAAGCCCATCTTGCTTCTCTTTCAAAATATAAAATCCTAGAATTCTGTCGATTATTAACTTCTTTCAATTGTTCATTTTCCTTTTTAACTACTTCTAATTCTTGTTCAATTATACAAAGTTTAGTATTCGTGTCTGAAACTATTTGCTTCATTTCATCAATCTTTTTACTGTTATCGGTAATGCTACTTTTTAAAGAATGAATCGCAGCTAAAATTTTATCTGTACCACCCATTATAGTTTTACGTATTCCAAGGCTGGCAATATATAAAATTTGAAAAATTTTTAAAAAAGAGAGAGAGAAAAAAATATAAAAAAGGAAAAATTACAGTTTGAAACTACTGCCAGAGAACTGAAGTAAACAAAATAAGAAACCTTTTACTTACAGTTGGCCATAATAAAAGTTTATAGAAAATAATAATAATCTGCTCAAGTAAATAGACATATCAGAACTCTCCCTCACTGATATTCACTTACACGTAATAAATAACTAAATTTAGCAATTATTCTTCTCCAAATATCTCAAAAACGGATCGATGAATTTCTTTTAAATTTTGCACTATTACAGTCCGACGTAAACACTAAGTTCGTGTCAAAACTCAGCTTTCAAATCGCTCTTAAACCAGCATTTTATGTCAAAAAAACCAGAGAGCAATTTCACTGTAATCAACCGTACCACTGCCCGAACCGAACTCAGAAGTATTCTATATATAGCAAATTGAAATTTATGTTAAACTATTTTTTATTTTTTAAATTTAAGGTGTGTCAACATCTAAGTTTAAATATATGTTAAACTATTAAACAAACTATAACTAAAAGAGAAAAAAATCAGAATTTAACTACATCCCAACTATTAAAATTAAAAAAAAAAAAAAAAGCATGTGGTATATAAGACTGTAAAATGGACATCTAAAATACTAAATGTACTTAGGAAAATTTTCCTTTTTGAATTTCTTAAAAATTATAGCTAATCTTGTGCTATATCATCACCAAGTGTTAAGGAGATAGGGTGTGTCAAGGTTTATAAGGGCATGGAGATCGGATGAAAAAACAGTCGTGTCTTATTGTGTATGTTGTTTAGGAAATTCCAGGTGACTGTTATAACTGAGGTATAGATTGTTGGTATCGGTTCTAAAATTAATAGCTGATTTATCTTTTTTAATATGTATCATTTCCAATATATTTCTTTTTAATTATTATTGTGTATTTTGTGTATTACTTATTTGCTTTGTAACCTTTTACAGACCCCAACTGAAGAAGGCAATAAATTTGCCGAAACATCGGTGAAAATTTGAAAAAGAGATTTTTTTTTTATAATCGAATCTCAAAATCCATTTTACAACATTAAGTTGCATGTTTAACATTTGGAATATAAATTTCTTTCATTATAAGAAAAACTTATCAAATTCTGTCAACAATGCATTTATTGCTTCTAAGATAGGTTAGAGATCTTTTCAGATGGCCCTTAGAATCAGGACGTTGTCGGATGTACAGTTCATGCTGTAGGTACATACTAAAACTACATTGCAGTATAAACTGAAACAGTACGTATCCATCTTTACTGCTGAACTATTTGCAATATAGCAGTGTTTACAGTATTTTCAAGCACTAGACCAACCTCTCATTTTGATTTTTTTCAGTCATTAAAATTTTTTCAAAAATTAAAAAAAAAATCCCGAAAGTAACGACCAGTCACCACTCACCTTAGAGACGACAGTCCAGTTACTAAATAATATCTTAAATAATCGGTATATTTAATCTTTATTAAAGGACTTATCGGATTGGAGGGAAATGAAATAGTAGATAAAATTGCGAAAGAAGCTATTTCAATGCAACAAATAGCCCCCAACTCTCTGCAAAATTCAGACTAAAAAAAAATATGCAAAAGCCACCTTTACAGTGAATGGGAATGAGTATATGAATGTCCAAATAAGCAAAAGGTCAATTTTTTATGGCGCCAATCCACCGTGAGTATCCACAAAACACCTTGGTTCTACAAATATAGAAATTCAGCAGGAGATTCTACTTTAATGCAGGTTAAGATTTAATTACTCACCTCATCATCTAGATGTAGACCCGAAGTGTTCATGCTTTGCCGCCAATACCTTAGCTGACAGTAACCACCTTAATAACTAGCCTGCATTAAAAATAATAAACTGTGGGGAGACGGTCCATAGGTCGAGATATCCCCAACATGCTAATTGGCATGTTATATTATCACTAGATGACGGGAAAATATACAGCGAACTCTACAATTATACAAAATAAAAATAATTAAATATTTGTATAAAAGTTAAATAAGACTTGATGCATTCTTAACATTAAGAAGTACATTAATACTATTCATCCTATTAAACTTATGAGAGCCACGCATTCTAGGCAAACCATTCTTCATTCCAGCAAATCCATTAGTCACTCCAGTCCACATTCAACCTGAATGATACTTCCTATTTGCATACGCCATTCTACGATCAATCCCTAACAAACTTGGAGGCGTTATTGCCATAGTCTCATCAATCGCAATTATTATAATCCTCCCCCTTAATAACAAAAGAAAGTTTCAAGGCTTAACATTCTACCCAATTGGACAATAATATGTCTCTGATATTAATTTCCGTTTGCTTTTTCGCTTGTTAGGTTTAAGACTAGTCTTGACACTAAAATCGGTCGGCATTTATTCAACAACTGCGACTCCTATCTGAGAGATTTGACGGGACCTTTTGCCAACAGTGGTAGTAGCGCGCTGGCGTCTGGCATTGGGCGTTGCACATGCGTAGACGTAGTATTTATGGCGCTATTATGCCAGTGGCAGTGATAAGAAATGATATCTGTGACACGTTTTATTGTGATATGGGAAATATTATTTCCATCACAAGAATAATCGAGAGATTTTATTCGTGATAACATGCTTTATTTGGCGACCTTTGCCTTTCATTAGAATGTGTTGATAATCTGCGTGACTAGTACATAATATACTGTACAAAGTTACAATGCACACTCAATGTACGTATTGTGTAGCGGAAAAAATCACTGCGCATCCAACCAAGAAACATGCCTTCAAAAAGTAAATAACATAAATTAATTCTGATAAGCAAACTCCATTAAAAGGAGTAAGAGAAAGTCGTGTGAGTGTTTCAAACCAGATTTTTTTTGTACATCTGTGAATGGTAGAGTGGGTAGAATTGCTGGTTTTTGTCTCACATCAAATTCTTTAAATTTAGGTTCAGTATTAATTATTTAGGTTTACCGCATAATCTTAACCAAAATAAGTGGAAAGCTCCCCCGCTATTCCAACGAGTCTGGGAAATGACATGAAATTATTGTATTAAAATTTTGTCCGAGAATTCTTTATATTCAGCTTAGAAAAGTCAAAAAGCATATACTGATTTTCCAGTATATTATTGCACGATTATTCAACAAGTTGATCTTTTATCATATAGTAGTAGACATTGTCAACCTCCATATTGTTGGTTTACAGCCTGGAAAATAAACTCTTGACTGTTGCTAACTGTTGCGCTTGTGAAATTATGACCAAGTTGTATTTTTGAAACTTTTCTTTCATGCCCATAAAAATATTGGGTTTCAAAGAATATTTTTATACTATCAAAAAAAAAGCTTTCATTAAAAAAAAAAATCTGGTGTGAAACACTCACACAACTTTCTCTTACTCCAGTACTCAAAATTATAATTGACAAATTTTATAGTTAGTGTACCAAATTTAATGAAATTCGTCGAAAAGTGAAAACACTGTCCAGTAAAACTGTCCGGTTTACTAATTTCCTTGAAACTCGGAATTTGGGTCATATATTAATTTCTAGTTATTTCAATTTGGATGACAGAATTGTATAATCAACTGTGATAGCATTTTAAAGAAAAACATAACCCCCCTCCCCCAAAAGTCCCCTTAAATGAATTTATCAGGGGAAAAGTTTCAAATAAAAGTTGTAGCTCTTTATATGTATAGTTAACAACGCTGGTTTAAAGAAAATCGTTGGAGCCATTTTCGAGAAAATACCAGAAAACTGAAAATTATATTTCAGTAAAAACGCACTTCCGGTTATCTATTTTTTTTCAAACTCGGAATTTCAACAACATATTTAATTCTAATTAACATTATTTAGATGACAGAATTGTCTAATATACTGAAACAGCAGTTAAGATGAAAACCTAACCCCCCCTCCCCCAGAAGTGCCCTTAAATGAATTTTCCTGGAGAAATGTTTCAAATAAAAGTTGTAGCTCTTTGTATGTGTAGTTGATATAACAAGTTTAAAGAAAATCTTCGGAGCCATTTTTGAGAAAATTGCAAAAACGTAAAAAAAACAACTAGTAAAGTGGTACTTCCGGTTGAGGAATATTGACACATAACGCACCGTCAGATCCCATGGTGATACCTAAACGTAATATCAAGTTTGAACTTTCTACGATTTTTCGTTTTTGAGCTATGCTGTTCACATACATACACACACACAGACTCACACACAGAGACACACACACACACACACACACACACAGACCATTCGCTAAAAACCACTTTTTTGGACTCAGGGGACCTCAAAACGGATATTTCCGGTGAAAACTCGATATCGAAAATTTGACACGATTACAATACTTCCTCTTACTAGGAGTAAGAGAAAGTAAAAAAAAAATGTGGTAGTATGATGTCTATGAATCACTGCAATATTAGTGTCGTAAGGACACCATTTCCCCAATTCCATCGTCTACAAGGACCGTCAATTGTATATCCTACTCAGGAAGAGAAGATACTTCACATCTCTCCTCTTATTATATCTTTTATAAATCTTTTAGCCTGGACGCATGCCACCGTGTGTCCCTCCAGTGCTTCTTCAATTCCCTATTCCTCCATGATGTAATTTCTCTATCACAAAATTGCTTAGTGATGGCTAATGCTGGCTTGGGGCCACAAATCGACAATGTGAATCCCACCTTAGTCAACTCATTCGCCCTCTCATTGCCCTCGATACCCGCATGTTCGGGTACCAGCCTCAAAATAATGAGTGAAACTTTGCTAGGAGACGTACAGCAAAGGTTTAGACAAGATCGATTTTGTACGGTTAACCTCCAGTGTTATTATTATTAGTTCTTTTTTTTTAATTTAACGCGCGTCAACATCTATGGTCATTGGCGGTCGGAGCCTTCTCAGTGCACTGCTGGCCTCCGGACAGGGTTCTCTGGTTGCAGACAACACTGTCCATCACCGCACAGTGAGCTCCTAGAAAGTAAAAAAATTAAGGGTAGCATAGCTGGACTCGAACCCGGGTCCTCCGCGTGGGCCCTTCCTTCTTCCAGTGTTATTAAGATTCATTGAAAAAGAACTGAAATTAAATGCTTGGAAACTTAAATGGTTTTCATGGATTCTACTATCTTTATTGATAGTCTTGACAGGAAGCACATTTTGAAACATATAATCAGAATGCAAGGAATATCCGCATTATTTTACGGAATGCATTAGAAGCGTACGTTGGAAGGCCAAGGAAACGATGGATTTAATTGAACCGGAACTGGTCTTCACGCCTATTATCCACGGTGGGGAAGAAGAAGAAGAAGAATAAAGTCGGGCGTTTTCTGCAGAATTTATGTGATAAATAACTAATTAAAATGTGTACTTAATTTCCGGTATTTTATCCGTCGTATATTGGTTATGTTCCTGACCGATTTCGGATATTCATCCATCGTCAGAGCAAATTCATCAAGTTCGTGTAGAGAGTTCACTTCAACGAAATGTTAAAGTTCTGTAGACTCACTCTTGTTGGTTGTATATGTATATTTAATTCTTTCGCTGTATTTATACCGTCCTGTTTTCGCTAACCTTTTAGATGTCAAGTTGTCAAGTTGTCTGGACTTATATATAGCAATTGAATCACAAAAATTATAGATTTCGGATGCTTGAATTAGAAGGAAATCATAGGTGAAATACTGGAATCTGTATCAGTGTGAACTAAACTCACATAATTAATTAATAATATCATAGATTAAACAGCATATACATTATTTGTTATCAGTATAAGTATTGTTATTTGGAATTTCCTTGTGTGCCGTAATATGAGCTGGCTCCTCGAACAACCATGCTAAACCAGATGATTTCTTCAATTGGAATTTTGATTTGATTATAAAATAATAAATATATATCTTTAGCTGTCTCTCTCTCTCTCAAAAGTTTAATTACATTCAGCAATTAAGTCCTGTTGTTTGATATCATTTCTGTATCCATTTATGATTGCTCGAAGAGAGAGAGATATGTATGTTTAACTGCTTGCTTATATATCTTCTAATTGAATCTCATATCTCTTTGGGTATTTGATTAGTTTGTAATTAATATATTGCTTTCAAACTTATTCACTCATTCTAATTCTCTGGTGCATATCTGGAATTTTATTCAATTTATTAATAAATTTAAGTTATTAATTTTTAATGCTGTTCAAACATTAGGTAACCAAAATTCATGATATTTTTTTTTTGTTCATTTTCCCTAATTGCATCGTATAATAAAGTATTCGAAATTGAGTTTCTGCCAGAATTAATCGAAAAGAAAAAAACTGAAAGCTTGCCTGATTTACTTTTTACTTTCAGGCATTACCATTATTATCACGTCTGCTTCAATATATTGTGTTCTTTTTACGATATTCGCCATTTAGGGCTTTCATCAAAAGTTGGACTGAAAGGCAATGATTTTGTAATTATCTTAACTATTAGAAAAATTAAGATGCGATAAAAAAAAAAAAAGAAGGTAAAAATTAATTTAAAATAAACTGGTGTTCGGTATTTAATGTAAACGCAAATTTACCGCCAACGGCATACAATAGTTTTCAGAGACATTTTCCGTGGTAGCCTGCTTCATTTTGTGGTCATCGACCGGTTTCGGGCGTTCGCCCATCTTCAGGGTGCGTTTTTTAGACAGTGTGACAACACAGACTCGCAGTGCCCGAAACCGGTCGATGACCACAAAATGAAGCAGGCTACCACGGAAAATGTCTCTGATGCTTTCCAGCCCTGCGGAACCAACCACCACTACAATAGTTTTATTTTGGAGGACGGTATTGTAATACCTTGATAATATTTACTAATTTATTATGCCGTGTCCTCAGTGTAGAGAAGGGATAAACCTATGCATTTTCTCCTCTCTCAGTCAGTCGCCATTTTAAGCTCGCTAAGTAGTAAGTCGTTAAGCAACACTCCCTTGAATAGGTCGCAGTGTAATACCAGCTCAGTTGCACTTAATTGTAAAAACCCAAGTTTATTAATTCTGGTTTTCCAGGGTAGTGTTAATAAACTGGTCCTTTTGTCAACTTAGCGGTTCGGTTCTCTCGGGCGTGCATAGGTTTATTGTGAAATCACATGGTTCTTACTTCTGGTTGGTTTCCTGCCGTGCAGCTTCTAGGAGCCCGTTTAATTATTTTCTACAAAAATCAACCAAGTAGCAGTGTATTGGTCAAGATTCAAGATTTGGATTCACATTACATTTATTTCCACATTCCAATTTTTTCCTCTCCCCTTGTCTCCAAAATGGGCTAAGGACACATGGGTCTTCCGACACTGGCAACCAGATTCTGCATTACAAAGTAAGCGCCATTCCTTTGGCTTATTGAAAGTGATAATAAATAATAGTTGCTACTCATTTTAAATTTAATTTATATATTCATTTTTTTTTTTCCCATATAATTTTTAATATTTTAATTTCCCATTTTGCCTCACCCGTATACAGTTCACTCGATATTTTTCACTCAGTTTATATTTTTAATATTTGCTGTTTTTATTTAAACAGAGCCCACTCGATATATAACTCGCCTGTATATAAAAATATATATATATATATATTGTTTTATTTTATTTTCATATTGTTATTTGTCCTGTATTTACTAAACAACTGGTGATAGTCGAAGTTTATTTTTATAAAATAATCAAAATTTCTACATTAATATTTTTGATTCTGATATTTATGAATGGATGATAGAACTACAAATATCTAACTGTAGTAGTTGCGATAAGTATATATATATATGTATGAGTTGTGCAATATGAACTATTGCAAGTATTATGATTTTCTTTTATCTCGGAATGTAATATCTTTCTCATTTCCGTGCAGTTTAGTTCTAAACATTTCTAGAATAATATTTTTAGACAAACAAACATTTTATTGATCCATAGATTTGTGCATATACAATTCTTATATTATTACTATTTTCTGTTACTATTGATAAGAGGAAATATTGTGATCGTGTCAAATTTTCGATATCGAATTTTCACCGGATATTCATGTTTTGAGGTCCTCTGTGTCAGAAAATGGTGTGTGTGTGTGTGTGTGTGTGTGTGTGTGTGTGTGTATGTGTGTATGTATGTATGTGTCTGGGATTGAAATCCGTAATTATTTATATTTTGTAAAAAAAATCATATCACGACTTAGATTTCTATTTCTTGTCATTAGAAATCATTTTTTGATTTATATTAAGTTTGGACTGTTATTTTCTAGTGAAACTATCAAAAATCTCACAATGAGACAAAATAAATCGTATCATAAATAACGGTTATTCCATGAGTGGAAAATTTTTCACTCAGAAATAAAACTCAATTTCATTTACACGAAAGAGAAAGAAATGAAATTATTGACTGACGTAGTGACATATCTTACAGCAATTTTACAAACTGAGTCAAATGATTTAAACACGCTGAGATTTTCCAGTTGATACGTTTTTGCCTAATTTGTCACTGAAAACAATAAAAAAAAGTTGGAAAATGGAAAATTTAAATGAACAAATAAATTGTATCTGCACCAGATCTTTATATTTTTAAAATTTATTGAACAAGTAGGTATAAAAAGAAAAAAATTCTGTTTTTTGTATGACAATCGCTTCTTAGCAAAAGTCGTATAGAAAACATACGACTATCGAAACGATTATCGAACACATACCGATTATCACGAACGATTATTATATTTTGTAAGAGATAATAAAAAATCACAGGATAATTCTTATTTCTGAACAAAACACAATTCTCTCAAAGGGTGGATAATGAATATTTTTGTTGAAATAAGAAAAATGAGAACGATTAATTTTTACTTTTATATAAAAATCATATAGAATTTTTAAAAATATCGTTCAAAAATAATTCTCATTTATCAACTTAAAGTTTCAAATTTTTCGCGAAATTTACCTTAAATTATTGAGTAGTGGGGCTTACTAACGTGAATTAATTGTGTGTGTGCGTGTGTGTGTGTGTCTTTGTATAGTGTCATTGTAACTCAAAAAGAGAAAATTGCAGAAAATTCAAACATTTTATTTTTAGTTTAAGCGCTAGATGGGTTTTAACAAAAGGGTTTGATTAAAATCGCACAACCGGAAGCAGCGCCCGAACTTGCGGTTACGTCGCTTGGGATAAAAAGACAAATTGCCGCCCGCCCCTTAAGAATATATACATATATTTTTTTAAGCGCCTATGCATGTTCAAACATAAGCTGAAGCCTTGTATGCACAAGCACACGTACAAGTATATGCATGTTCTCAAACGGTATAAATACGCTACGCACTGTAAATTTTTAGCGAACGAAAAAAATCGATAAGTGAAATTTTCTATTAATTGAGTTATTTTAACACATCATTATTTTTCTCACACTTACAGCCAAAATGGCGTCCCTAAATTTTGGCTCCTCGGCCCCTTGAGCGGGCGCTGTCGGAAGTTACAGTTTATTGAATGAATTATACAGTTTTTTCGATTATCTCGGATATCGTTTCATCGATTTTCTTCAAACTTATTATATCAACTACACATATTTCATTAAATTTATTATACTATAATTACAGCATTAACAGAGGGCTCAGACAAGGCGATGTCCTGTCTACTGTGTTATTTAATTTTTGCTAGGAAAAGGTAATCCGTAGCATAGACGTAAACCCTAACGGTACGATCTTTAATCGATCGGTTCAATATCTGGCATATGCAGTTGATGTTGTTCTGGTAGGAAGAACCTTCAAAGCTTTGGAAGAAAGCTGTCAGCAACTGGAAAGAAGTGCCAGGTCCTTGGGTTTACAAATAAATCATGACAAAACGAAGTACTTGCTGGCTTCCAGGTTTGACAATAGGATCTACCGTTTAACAAATGTCACTAGTAATGGGTACATCGTTCAAAAATGTAAAATCTTTCAAATAACTGGGCGCAAATTTTACTACAAAGTGCCGTATAAGGAGCGAAACAAAAGCAAGATTGGCAAGCGGCAACAGGTGTTTCTTCGCACTAATTCGAACGATGAAGTCCAAGTCTATCTCAAGGAAGCATAAACTGAGAATCTATAAGACCCTCATCCGCCCTGTAGTTATGTATGCATGTGTAATGATTGTAGGAGGAGATGTTGGTTGTAGATGTTGATAGATAAATAACACCTCAATATCGGTATAAGATATATAATTGATATATATGTATATGACTGACTGCCAAGGACTGTATACTTTACACTACAAGAACTGAACAGACAGACTGACGTGGCTAAACGATATGTACAATTGAAGTGTAAGACTGTGAACTGAATTCCCTTTTTTGACTCCGTCTCTCGTTTATATATCCAACTGGCCTCCCTCTCTTCTCTCTCGAGAGGGGCTCTTTCTCTCTGATGCGTGGTGGGGGTTCACTCGCTAGTGTGGATGAGTAGTGGGGGTTCACTACCCCTACATCAGATTGTAGGAGGAGATGTTGGTTGTAGATGTTGATAGATAAATAACACCTCAATATCGGTATAAGATATATAATTGATATATATGTATATGACTGACTGCCAAGGACTGTATACTTTACACTACAAGAACTGAACAGACAGACTGACGTGGCTAAACGATATGTACAATTGAAGTGTAAGACTGTGAACAGAATTCCCTTTTTTGACTCCGTCTCTCGTTTATATATCCAACTGGCCTCCCTCTCTTCTCTCTCGAGAGGGGCTCTTTCTCTCTGATGCGTGGTGGGGGTTCACTCGCTAGTGTGGATGAGTAGTGGGGGTTCACCACCCCTACACATGTGAAACCTGGATACTTAACATGAACGAATGTAAAATGCTCTGTGTTTGGGAGAGAAAAATCTTCAGACAGATTTTCGGTCTTAAATGGGAGGATGGGATTGGGAAGGTCCGGAAAAATAGTGAGCTCAGTGAGTTGTATGCTATACCTGACATTGTCCAGGAAATGAAAGGCAAAAGATTGGAATGGCTAGGACATATCAAGAGGATGGACGTGGGAAGAGGTACCAAGAAGTTGTACATGAGTTGCCGGAAGGCACAAAGAAATGGGGAGGACCCAGGAAGAGATGGCTGGAAGAAGCGGAGGGAGATCTGATTCATCTCGGTGTTAGCAGGTGGAGGACGAAAGCGAAGGACAGGAATGAATGGTATAAGATTGTTAAGGAAGCCAAGGCCCTTATGGCTATAGAGCTAAAGAAGAAGAAGAACTAGAAACTATTAATTACATATATATATATATATATATATATATATCTATGTATTCCAAAAGATTGGAATACATACAAATATCTACTACAGTTAGATATTTGTGTGTATGTGTATGGGATTGAAATCCGTAATAATTTATACGTATTTTGTAAAAAAATCATATCACGACTTAGATTTCTATTTCTTGTCATTAGAAATCATTTTTTGATTTATATTAAGTTTGGACTGTAATTTTCTAGTGAAACTATCAAAAATCTCATAATGAGACAAAATAAATCGTATCATAAATAACGGTTATTCCATTAGCGGAAAATTTTTCACTCAGAAATAAAACTCAATTTCATTTACACGAAAGAGAAAGAAACGAAATTATTGACTGACGTAGTGACATATCTTACAGCAATTTTACATACTGAGTCAAATGATATAAACTCTCTTTCTCTCTCTCTCTCTCTCTCTCTATATATATATATATAGAGAGAGAGAGAGAGTGAGTGAGAGAAAGAGAGAGCGTGGGAGAGAGAGAGAGAGAGAGACCTATCACATTTCTTTGTATTACTTTTCCCAATAAATTCCATACTTAAACTCCTTTAAGGAGGGGGAAGAACTAATCAAATATCTACTAAGATTTATACGTTACAACAAAATTAATCAATTATAACTATGTAAATCGCAGCAAGAGAAAATCATATGAGTTCGGAAAATTTGCATTTTCTATTGATGAATTTAAATATAACTAAAAGAATGCCATAAAAAATTTTAATATTTTTTAAAAAATCATCTTTCCCCGATATTGATTACTATGATATGTAAGGTTTTTTGGCGCTGATGAATTAGTTAGTCAATCAGATATTTCATAGAACTGTGGAACTTCACTGTTGGTGCATTGCAGGTGATTAGTAGGAAAGCTTGGTTATACCTGCATATGCAAATTGATATATAATAATCAATGTGATGCAATATTTACCTTTGAACGCATTATACAACTAATATAGTATATTGCGTTGCATTCATATAGATGCAGATTGCGTTTTATACACAATCCTCTTACTAACATTTAATTAAAGGTACACTGTACAGACTACTTGTTCATATAAACAAAATATTATAGCGCTTTATTATATCATAATGACAAAGTTTATTGTATACGGTTTAATCCGGATGTTCTTATTATTTTAATTACATAAATCCAGAGCAGAGCGTATTATATAAATACAGTGCTGTGTTTTTTAATCGTGAAATTGAGAGAAACTCTCCATTATGGCAGGTAGGATCTTCTAGGTACTAGGTCGGGGCTAGAAGGTTGCGGGGGGGGGAGCTCCTATCGACCTCATGCGCGGGAGAGATGGCAGATCCGGGAGTTGAAGGCCGAGATTGGAGAGGTGGAGGCCAGATTGGTAACCAGGAGGACCATGATGATAAGGTGGCAGGAGCGTTGGGAGGAGGAGCATCGCAGGTGAGTAGAAAGCACGGCGAAGTTGACTTCTTCCTCACCCAATTTCTCACGGGACACGATTGTTTTCCGGTTACCTGTGTAGGGTGTGAAGGTGGGAGACTCGGCGTGCATATATGGGGACGCCGCTAGGGACGACGCCTGCCACACTTTTTTCGGGTGCGGGAGATGGGCGAGAGAAAGACATAGGCTGGGGGCTGAAATCGGGAGGGTTACCCCGGAAACGGTGGTAAGGACCATGCTCATTCGAAGAGAGACCGGGGGGGGACAGGGTTGCTATCTTGTCCGGACGGTCCTTCGGATGAAGATTAATAAGATGAACCGGCACCTCTATCCCCCCGAGGACTGGGTCTAGCTAGCCTAGAGAGGGCCAGTTAGGGCGTATTACGAGGCACCACCCCGAAGTAATTCCACACCTTAGAAGTTCCGGTGTGGGCGGATTTCTGCGAGGGAGGAGGGGGTTTTTATTGGGTGCGAGTCCCACACTCGTGCGGAGGCATTTCCACCTCCATAAAAACTCCTCCTTCTCCTCCTCCATTTTAGGAAACTCTGAGACAAGAGCCGAAATAAGATTTCCTCGAAATTATCATTTTAGTATCATTTACATCCCAACAACTATATCAAATTGAGCATAACTAAATAATTAGTAACAATTCCAAGATTAAAGTGAATTTGACAATTAAAATTGTGAGAATTTCACTAAGAGAAAGTGTTTTTTACATCAGTTTATTTATTTACTTTCTCTTACACCTAGTAAGAGGTAGTATTGTAACCGTGTCAAATTTTCGATATCGAGTTTTCACTGGAAATATCCATTTTGAGGTCCTCTGAGTCCAAAAAAGTGGCTTTTAGAAAGTGGTCTGTCTGTGTGTGTGTGTGTGTGTGTGTGTGTGTGTGTGTATGTATGTATGTATGTATGTATGTATGTATGTGGGTATGTGTGTGGGTATATATATATATATATATGAATGTATGTATGTATGTATGTATGTATGTATGTATGTATGTATGTATGTATGTATGTATGTATGTATGTATGTATGTATGTATGTATGTATGTATGTATGTATGTATGTATGTATGTATGTGAGTGAACAGCATAGCTTAAAAACGAAAAATCGTAGTAAGTTCAAACTTGATATTCCGTTTAGGTATCACCATGGGATCCGACAGTGGGTCATCTGTCAAAACTCCTCAACCATAAATACTACTTTACTGAATGGTTTTTTTACACTTTTTTGCGATTTTCTCAAAAATAGTTTCGACGATTCATACTTGGCATATATTAACTACACACATAAAAATCTACAACTTTTATTTAAAACATTTCTCTGGGAAAATTCATTTAGGGGTACTTTTTGAGGGAGAAGTGTTGTCATGTTTCTTTTTTTTTTTTTCTTTAAAATACTATCACTCTACAATTCTGTCACCTAAATAATATATCAGAAATAAATAGATGACCAAAATTCCGAGTTACAAGAAAATTAGTAAACCGGAAGTGCGCTTTTACTGAACAATTGTTTCAGTTTTCGATTAAATTTGGTATATTAAGTATATAAAATTTGTCAATTATAATTTTAGAAAACTGTAGAATGAGAAAGTTATGTGAGTAATTCACATCAGATTTTTTTACTCTCTCTTACTCCTAGTAAGTGGAAGTATTGTAATCGTGTCAAATTTTCGATATCGAGTTTTCACCGGAAATATCCGTTTTGAGGTCCCCTGAGTCCAAAAAAGTTGGTTTTTAGCGAATGGTCTGTGTGTATGTGAACAGCATAGCTCAAAAACGAAAAACCGTAGAAAGTTGAAACTTGATATTCCGTCTAGGTATCACCATGGCATCTGACGATGCGTTATCTGTCAAAATTCCTCAACCGGAAGTACCACTTTAGTAGTTGTTTTTTTTTTAATTTTTTACGTTTTTCTCAAAAATGGCTCCAACGATTTTCTTTAAACTTGGTATATCAACTACACATACAAAGATCTACAACTTTTATTTGAAACATTTCTCTGGGAAAATTCATTTAAGAACAATTATGGGAGAGGAGTGGGGTTAGGTTTCTATCTAACTGTCATCTAAATAATATTAATTAGAATTGAATATGTTGTTGAAATTCCAAGTTTGGAAAAAATCGGATAACCGGAAGTGCGTTTACTTCACCACTTTATTTATTTTTTTATTTTTAATGTATTTCATTTCTGTATATTGACTTCAACTTTTTAAATGAATTCTTATGACAAAAGCCTTGTCTCTTCAGACTCTTCATGCTGATATGGATCCTAAAAGAAGAAATGTTTTCCTTTACATTGGAATATATTTTTTTTTTTTCTTATTTAACGTAACTAAATAACATCACATTTCTGTTGTCTGCCTCTCTGCCCTGCCAATCTTTTCTCCAATCTCTTGTTCGGAAATTAAAAAGTCTTACAAAAAAAATTACATGTACACAAAAAAGTCGAAACTTGCCCATCTTTTTTTTTTTTTTTTCTAATTACAAAGCTTCAATAAAAGGAAATAATGTTTCCTTAAAAAAAAAAAAAGTGGCAAGTTCCCGGGCAGTTAATATCCAGGCTGCTTACTTCTCATTGTCCTCGTTGAGTCAGGACTCACACAACAGGACGGCACTCTTTTGCAAAGTAGAAGAACACTTTTCTTTAGCACCACCAGTTTTCTTTCTATCTTTATCTTTTTCGTTGTAACCAAAACTTTCCACTTAAATCAAGAGTTCAAATCCTTGTTCTTTTGGCTGGTCTTATGCACAGTTTACTACTACTCTCTGGGTCTCGTTACCAGTTCTCTTCTTACTCTTTCCCTTTGCTATTTAGGTTTGACTTATTTTTTCTTCTTCTCTCCTCTCTTCTTTCTCTAAAAACATCAGTTTTGTTTGTCAACTATAAATCAACTTTTGTTTCTTCTTATTCTACATTTTTGACATATTAAACTTCTTTTTTATTAATTAAGAAAGTTTAGTAAAATGTTTGAATATTACTTATGTCTTGACACTTTCAATTTAATAGGTTCTTATTTACTTTTGAATATTTTAAAACCAAATTTACTTAATATTAATATTTCTTTAGACTTTTCTATTTTAATTTTTACTTTCTCTTACTCCTCCTAGTAAGAGGAAGTATTGTAATCGTGTCAAATTTTCGATTTCGAGTTTTCACCGAAAATATCCGTTTTGAGGTCCCCTGAGTCCAAAAAAGTGGTTTTTAGCAAATGGTCTGTGGGTGTGTGTGTGTCTGTGTGTGTGTATATGTATGCATGTATGTGAACAGCATAGCTCAAAAACGAAAAACCGTAGAAAATTGAAACTTGATATTACGTTTAGGTATCACCATAGGATCTGACGGTGCCTTATCTGTCAAAATTCCTCGAACCGGAAGTACCACTTTATTAGTTGTTTTTTTTTTTTACTTTTTTGCAATGTTCTCAAAAAATGGCTCCGACGATTTTCTTTAAACTTCGTAGTATCAACTACATATACAAAGAGCAACAACTTTTATTTAAAACATTTCTCCGGGAAAATTCATTTAGGGCACTTCCGGTGGAGGGGTGGGGAAAGGTTTTCATCTAAAGTGCTATTTCAGTTTATTAGACAATTCTGCCTTCTTAATAATGTTATTTAGAATTAAATATGTTGTTGAAATTCCGAGTTTGAAAAAAATCGGATAACCGGAAGTGCGTTTATTTTAACACTTTACTGAATGATTTCTTCACTTTTTTGAGATTTTCTCAAAAATGGCTTTGACGATTTCTTAATACTTCGTATATAAAGTAAACATGCAATGATCTACATCTTTTATTTGAAACATTTCTCTGGGAAAATTCATTTAAGTGCACTTTTAGGGGAGGGATGGGGTTACAGCTTCCTCTAAAGTGCTATCGTAGTTGATTATATAATTCTATCATCCAAACAAAATTAATTAGAAATAAATAGATGGCTAAAATTCCGAGTTTGAAGGAAATCAGTAAACTGGAAGTACGCTCTTACTGAACAGTTGTTTCAGTTTTCTACAAATTTCATTAAATTTTATAACATTTGTCAATTATAATTTTGAGAACAGTAGTAAGAGAAAGTTGTGTGAGTGTTTCACACCAGATTTTTTTTATATTTTTTTTAAGACTTAGATCTTGTGTTCTATTTTTAATTTTTGTCTCAATGAAATCTTGTTTTCGTTTTTATCTTTTAATGAAATTTTTTTTTTTTTTTTACTTTGTAAAAAGTGGTTTTTATACTCTTTTGTTTTTAGCCTAATTTGGAATATGTTTGATTTTTTTTTTTTTGCATATAGTTCCTTTGAAAAAAAGAAATAGAGATAAACAGTTCCCTTGCTGTGACTTTTAACTCCTCCTACAGAAAAAAAAAAGAAAAAGGATATTACTTTTAATTACAAAAACCCTAATTAAAAGTTAGCTGAACTTCTGTAGAAAGTTGTTCACTACAGCTTACACCTATTGAATAAATGATTATTTTCTTAGATTTCTTTTGTTTATTTGGAAAATCATATTTGAAAATTTTCAGACAAAAAAATGTAGATAGATAATAATTTGATATATATATTAAAAAAAAAAAAAAAAAAAATCATTTGAATGATGTTGATGCTTATTTATCTTATTTCCTTTATTGTTTTTTGAAATTGATTTTCCATCGAAAAATATATGTTTTGAGATTATTTCGGTTTATGGGGGAAGGGAGAGAAAATGCTTTTTCTTTCTAAAGCAGTTTTGATTAATATAATAAAAATGATTTCACTAAAAAAAAAATCAATGGCTCTAATTGTAATCTCTAGGAATTAAAAGTATCCTAATTGGGTCAAAAATATCCATTAAAAATATGATATTTACTGAACACATTTTTTTTTCGTACTGTAATAGGACCCAATGAAAGGGATCCATAGCAGAGAGTGAGAGATCGACAAAAATGATAGGACCACTCTGTCGGACCAGAGTGGGAGAAACTGCTTAAATACGGGAGATATACAAGAAGTCATATAGCAGAGTTCACTCGGCAGTCACAACGTGTCATCTACCTTACTTTTTTTTTACCACTCTACCATACTCTACCATTTTAGTGTAAAGTCCAAGCAGGCAGTGTCACTTTTTTCATTATACAGTGTTCAGCCATATCTAGTTTATTAATCTAAACCAAACCATTTTCTCTCCTTCATCATTACCCCCTTTTATAGTACTATGTGAAAACACAAAATAACAGAAATATTGTTATGTTCAGGATTATATTCATATTCATCATTTGGTTTATTAAGAACTCCGATCATTTTTTGCTTTATTAAAATCCTATTCTTTTTTTTTTTTTTTTTTTAATGGATGGTTCCTACCATTATTTCATTGTAAGTAACATTACAGAGTCAATTTTAATATCATGGGAAAATAAAAAATTAAAAAAATGCACAAAATGGAAATGTTTTTTATTTTTATTTTTTTAAAAAAAAAAAAGCTTAACGTTAAAAATGCAATTTCATACTTTTCACAGAAGCGTGTTTATTAAAGATACTAGGAAAAAAGAATACCTAATCGCGGACATAATTTTGATAAAAGCTCCCCAAAAATTTATATAAACTTCATTCATTATTATTATCATTGCTTTAAAACAAACAAAAATAATAATTAAAATTAATTAACCATGTTTGATAGATGAAAATACATGCAATATGAATATTTAGAATTAATTCTTTAAGAAAAAAATTATGTTTACGCAATAGTTTATAATTTGAGAGCCCATGTGTATATCTGACGGCTGCGTCAATAAATTAAGATGTTGTATTTGTATTTATTGGGTTACATGAGATATGGGGGTCCTGCTTTGATATCGGGTTTGGGGTCAGTATTATATATGTGTGGGATAAATCGTTCACATCCACCAATAAGGGGATTATGAGCAATAGTCTATAGTCTATAATTAATTTGTTCTCAACATATCTCTCAAACCGTTTCGTAAAGGGAAATATGTTTTAGTAGGCAATTAAATATATATATTTTTATGTACTCTTAACATTCTGATGGGGTTCAATTCTGTCAAAACTTCGCCTCCTATATTTTGGACAACGCACAATAATAATATCCCATCTTATTCCTCTTTTGAATAGCTCTGATATTCAAGTTATTAAATATGCACGTCATGACTGGTTTTATCGCTAACAATTTACCCAAAAATTCAACTTCCACTGTAGCAATTGACACTTGTGCACTTCTTTGTATATTTGTAATTTTACTTCTGTAAAATTCATACATTTTCAACTTCTGTAATCATTTATTTATCAATCCGCCAGTTCTCTTTCTTTTATATTTTCATTTCATTAAATAATATTTAATTTTATTTATATTTTATTTAATTTTCATTGTTTTCTTTATTACAATATCATTGTTGATGCATTTTGTATTTACCGACCTCCAGCAGACTGTTCTATTCCATTGCTGTATAATACCTATACACATTTATTTTTTTGGATGCAATATGTCTTAAAATAAAGTATTATTATCTATATGTCTATCTATTTATCTATTCTGATGGGAAGTTTTGCGATCTTGTCAGATTTTCGACATTAAGTATGAACAATTTTTGTCAGTATCATCTGTGTAATCTGTGTTTCTGTCATTTTATGTTTACATAAGGAAAAGTAGAGTAAAGTAGAGCTTTTATGTTCAGACGGGCTTTACGTCCAACTACCGATCTTATTTTATAAATATTATACGTTCAGCCTCAAAAAAAAAAAAAAAAAAAAAAAAAAAAAAAGGGACACATATTTTTCTATAAAAGAACACAATAACTTTGTATTTTGTACTTAGATTGACATTGATGTAATGACAGCCCCACTGCCGGCCGCTGCCTTTTTAATACAAGGGTATCAAAGACAAGCACCGATAAAACCCTGTTTATTGAACAGAAGCCACCTGGTCTTTGAAAACCATATCTGGCCACTGACCTAAATCACTGGTCACCGACCTAACGCAGAAGGTCGCACGCTACTAGAGATGTCTTAGTGTGAGAACTTACTTACACACTTGACAGTGTGTGAGTAAGACTAATATAAACTTCGCTTCCACTGGAAGAGGGGATCATTATATCATCAACATTATACCAGTAGCCACATTATTATATCAGTATCATTTTACAGCAGCAGTTATACTTGAGTTCCGAGCGCGTCCCTATACAAGGTTTAACTTATAATTATTTTCATAGTTGTGCATATTAGTTTATTTATTATAATCATTTTAAATTATTTGTTATTTAACTCTTAAAATTATTTATTTACTTTTATCAAATCATATTAATTGTAGTTACCATTAGGCTCATTCAAAAAATATATTCTATTTTTATAAATTCAGTGTTAGTAATTCAAGTAATAACTTTCTAAACTAACTTCCGCCTAATAAATCCCTCTTCAAGACATCTAACTTCATACCTCAGGAATCACGACAATTGATTCCACTACAGTATATTTATGTTTATAATTAATATATAAGTTATTTACAATGCTTTAATTACAAAAACTCCTAACATTCATTAATTGTGATTTTCTGGTCTTGGGACATCGTATTTTTTTTTTTAAAGTCCTTATTATTTTCAATTTTGTCGTTAAATTATTTCATTTGCTTATCCTTATTTATGGAAAAGAGGTCTTTTTTCTATCTTTTTTTTTGAGGATACCGCCAGAGCAGTCGGAGAAAGAACAGCGTACAATATGTGGTAGAACTTTTAGATCTGTCAGTTCTGCGGATCATCGAGCCTGTCGTACATTTTAGGGAAATTAGAGAATCACAATAGATCGGGTACAATCGATTTCTATCGGTCTCAGTTCGCCACAATCGGTTTCTTAAGTTACAGAGTTCAGGGATAACTTATTACATGTTCGGGGAGCCATTATGAGCTCTGAACTGTTCGAAGACGATTGCGAGAAGTATGTCTGATGGCTGGGAGACCAAAGCATCAGGGCCAGTACTAACCAAGAATCATCGTATAAGAAGGTTAGCATTTGCCAATCGACATCTCCATTGGACTGCATAACAATGGAGGGCTGTTCCCTTCACAAATTAATCGCTATTTGGTCTGTACTCTCCAGAGGGGAGCACTTTATTCAATATATCCCTAGCGGAAGTGGTCCTTTTTAACTATAATCAATTATGATGTGGGGCGGGATTAGTTTGGTGGCTTGCACGTATTAATTTTTGTTGAAAATGGCGCATTGAAGTTATGCTGAGGAAGTTCTTCTAGTGGCAGTAATACAGTTTGCTCCATTTATCGGGGATAAGTTCCATGATAATCCACGAAAACCCCAGACCACATGCAGCTAGAGCTGTCACCGGATTCTTAGTGGAAATCTGTTTAAATCTGATCGATTCTCCTTGCACGTTCACCGAACATAAATCATATAGAACCTCTATGAGACATGTTCAAGAGGCGTGTTAGAGCTCGTGATTAGCCTCCAACTACTCCTGCAACATTGCCTTACAAGTAGAATAAAATGTCATTCGACAACAGACCATTCAAAAACTGACAAAATGCTAGGAAAATTAAAGAACATATCAAAATTTTGTAAAAAAACGATTTTTAATTATTTCGTTCTTTTTAGTTTTTGATTTTTTATACCAATTTAAATCAAGAGTTAGTATAAAAAAATTAACACTACACTATATTATTTAGTTAGCGAATTGTATTAAAAAATAGATTGTTGCAACAAATTTATTTATTAATGCAAAAACAAAGTGTCTCATTTTTACTGAGTAACTTAAAAACGGGAAATTGCAGGAACTTTATATTCCATATACTCGTAGGAATTGCCAGGAGTATAACATTGTTCGATTCCAAATTTGAAGAAAATCGGTTAACCGGAAGTGCTTTGCAGGTAACGTTTGATTCATAGAAACGATTTTCTATAAACTTCGAATACCACCGCATATATATAGACGTTTTCCTTCTGAACTAGCTACTGCAACTAGTTTCTAAGTGTGTTCGTTTAGATAAAACACTCTAAACTTCAATAATAATAATAAAAAAAAAACACCAATTTATTTATTGTTTAACACAATAACTTACAAATAAAGCACTTAATAATAATTAATACACAGTTTAAACCAACAAAAGTTCACTTAGTTCAATTTTTATTTACTATTCACAAACGCACGCTCCGTTGTAACAATACTCTTTCTAGGCTGACTTCACTCGAGTTGTTGTTTAGTATTTATATCGGTGAAGAGTGCCTGGAAGGTTCTAGAACATTCTGGAAAGAACTAGAGCGCGCCACCAGCGCTTCCTAGCGGCCACTAGGAGAACTTGAGATACCTGCTTTCTCTCCTAGATGGCACCAGTGGCTGCGTTACAATACTTATTATTTTATTTGAAATATTTTTCCGAAAATATTGATTTTCAGATTATTCTAAGGAATCTGTGACGTTAAAATTACAATATAATTGAACTCATTATTTATTCATTTACGAATGAGTAAATTTCAAGTTTAATGAAAAATTGAATTTTTTTTAATTATTTGCAAAAAGAGAAAGTAGTGTGAGTGTTTCGCTCCAATTTTCTTTTTTCTTTAATTTTTACTGGTAAATTTAAGAAATAATGATCTACGAGGAGAAGAAGTGATATACATGCCGTCTATCATTCAATCAGTGTAGTTAAAGATAGATAATTATTAGAAGGATCTTTCAACTTCAAATCCACGTATTTATGAAAGCTTAATTCTGGAATAGGACTCCCCCCTTTTAAGAGGTAAGACAAAGAGATAAAAAAAAAAAAAAAAAAAATCGCTATCCAAGAAACTAGAAATATAATTTTATGAATATTTAACTGTCAGATTATTATTATATATATTTATATACATAAAAAGAGAGAGGAAAATAAATTAAAAAAAAAAAAAAAAACAATCAGAATTCATTACTTATTTCAACAGTTTAATCTTTCATTACCTATCAATCAAAATTGGAATGAAGGTAAACAGTCTTCAATAATGGGATCAGTATAAAACTTTAAAACTTTTATTCTACTTTTTTTCTTCTTTTTTTATATTATATAATAAAAAAAAATAAAAAAGCTAATAATTAAAAAATTATCGTGTCTTTTGGAAATTTTAATTTTTTATTTGTTTATAATATTTAAGAATAGGAAATTTTCTTCGTTCAAGGTCCTTTTTTTTCCCCCACAAATTTTGCTTCTAATTAAGTCAAGACAAGTATTTGGCTTAAGAAAATTCCTTGAAAAACATTTTCTTGCAACTTAGAATTTTAATTTGGAAATATATTTGTGGGGAATTTAATTATAATAAGCAAACAAATTGTCATGTGAGTATTTCTTATCAGACATTTTCCCTTCTAAATCATTTATTATCAATTTTGAATTTTATAATAAATTTAGAACAGATGAACATTTGTTTTGTTATATGAAAAACAATAGTTGCCATTTGCAAACATACTCAAATTTATGTATAATAGTGCAGTGGTTGTAGGTAAATCGATTGTAGAAACAGTGGATATATGTAGGCACATCAGTGGAGTCCCCGTAGTAAACCTTACGGATGACTGTGCCACAGTAATGAAGCATCATAGAAGCGCCCCGCTGTCCCATGGAGTTGGTTGTTGGGTCTATCACTTATGCAATCTCTTGTGTTTATGCATAACCTCCCTTCAACTAATTAATATACTCTTTGTATGTGAACATTGTATGTATGTATATAGACGTGTATGTTTGTGTTTTGTATATGGGTATATGTGGCTTACTGTGACATTCTATTCTGTAGTTCTCTAACTCAATGTTGCCAACCTTCTACTCTCTGGCGGCCATAGTTCCTATATGCTAAAGGTAACAAAGCAACTCAATTCAATGTGATTGTTACCGTTCGTTCCATTCCTACCCGACTGTATTGTATTTCTAATAATTATAACAATTATAATGTGTTGCCATTAGACTTTGACTAATTGTTTCTAAATATTGTTATTTCGTATTATATATAATATTTAATAGTTTAAACACGAACTAGTAGTAAAATTGTATTGAGATTGACATAGTAAAACAATTTAAAAAACAAAATCACTTTGATATATATTATGGGGGCTTTCAGGAGCGCTCCGACTGGCTTTACAAGTATTACAGGGGCTGCCTCTACTACAGCTTCTGTTATAAACGGAGGAAAGGCTAGTGCATATGGACTGATGAACCTTAGTTAATTGGAAGCACACTAGTTCGTTTAAAACAGATAGGCTAGACCATTCCAAGTGACTTTATACATAGCACGGGCGGAATGGACCAAAGGCTGGGTAGGACGCGGTCTACTGGGAGCATGTGGGCTTGCGGATGGTTATGGAAGGCTGGCGGTGGTGGGGCCGATATATGTGTGTGACGAAACTGGAGTTTACTCATAGAGAGGTCTCTTAACAACTATTGCATGGTAGATTGTTGTAGGGGATTATTGCACTGCAACTTGAAAGATCTATTGTGTCCCCCGTAGCCTTCTCAGGGCACTACCGGCCTCTGAGCATTGTTCTCTAGCTACAGACAACACTGCCCATCACCGGACAGTGAGTTGTTAGAGGCTCCTAGGAAGAGCATGCTGGATTCAAACCCGGGTTCCTCCGCGTTGCTAGTTCAGCGCGTTACCACTGAGATAATCCCTTTTTTCTCCCTTTACGCCAATTAACTAGGGATGGAGACCCCTAGTTGGTGTACTGTGTTTGTCCTTGTCTGTAAAGAGTGGAGTGTTTGTATTTAAGTGGATTGTGTACTGTTCTGACGAAGTGCATGGAGTACTGGAGCTGTGGTAATCCGAGGGACTAGTCTTTGCCTCCGCTTATGTCAGAAGCTGTAGTAGAAGCTGCCCCTGTAATACTTGTAAAGCCATAGTCGGAGCGCTTCTGTAAGTCCCCGTAATATATATCAGTAAGTGATATTAAAAAAAGCGAGGGGTCGCTACTCCCCAAGTAACTGCATACAACATATATTCCTTGCAAGCTATTCTACGGTATTTTAGGCCAATTATTTTGCAGTTAAGATCTGTGCTGAAGAAAACCTGAGAGTGACCCTTAAAAATAAGGAGATTCTCTGTTCTCTATCTTTTAAAGGCTCTTTACTACCTTCAGAACTACCTCATTTCTAGTTAAAGGGAGTAGTGAATTCCTGAAAATCTTTTCCGACACAACAAAGTTTGGCTGGAATGGGCACCAGGAGACGTGGGGATTAGAGGCAATGAAATAGTCGATCAAGTAGCTAAGAATGGGGCGAATACTCTGTTTTGTTGTACAGAACCTGTCTTAGGGATTAACCAAAGGGACAGTACGTGCATCTGTTAGAGACTGGCTCTGGAGAGAGTGCTCGACATAATCTGGAAACGTTCTGGAGCCGAACACAGCAAGATGTTGTTGAGCTTTGTAAGAATAGAACTAAAGAGATCCTCCGCTTAAGAAGGAACCAGATCAGTCTGGTAATAGGCCTTTTCATGAGGCATGATAGGTTCTAAAAATACCTCCAGGGATAATTAGCTCAGAAACTTTGTGTAGACTAATTGTTCGTTTGTGTTATAATCGTTAAATTACGTTATGGAGTCTTTGGTACAATAACACCTGAGGATGAGGAGCAATAAGACCTGATGAGGATAATAGAGCAAAAAAAGAAAACCCTCAACCTCATGAAGAGAGGGGAGGTTTTCATACTAGACCTAAAGGGGTAACCACAGTATGCCTCTACTAGCTTTACAATGTTTGAAAATAAACAGTCAGAAGATGCCACATTCTTTTTAAAGCCGCAACTGGTCAAATCTAAGAATTGTCATGTGTGTATATTTTGAGTTTGAGTTCAAATTTTGAGAGCTTTCCTTGTAAATGTCTATTTTTTTTTAAAAAAAACTTTATATTTCATCTTTTAAACACATATATTTGTCCAACTGATGGGAAATCCAAAGTTTCTTTTGTTTCTGGCCAAACGTCAGAATTCTTTATTTATTGATATCAGTCGATGTCACTCCTTCTTTATATAATAATAATAATAATAATACTAAATAACAAAGTCGATAGAACATGTACTAAATTCTATACAATCTTGTATCTCACTAAGCATATTATACTTGTCAATAACTATAACGTGATTTACCCAACGTTCTCCCTATTAAGGATGATGAGACCTATTGTGATAGGTCAGCCTATTGTCCTGGTTCCTGATTCTAGTGGCTGGTTGGGGAAGAGTTGGCGGGTTGGGCGATCACGTTTGTGGCTGATCTTGACAGTACCACTTCACTAAAGCTGTTTTGCTCGTCGCATGTTTGTCTGCCTTTGCAATACAAATACATATACAGAGTGACAGAGAGAGAGAATAATCCATCTGTCCACTTCAATACACGTATCCTCCTTTTCATAGTTCTGGCTTTTATAAATCGGATTCGCCTTCTTTTTTTTAATATACGCTCTCATTCATTCTACTGAATACAGTATTATGTCTCCGTTGTAAGAGATCACTTATTCTTTTGATTATATAGCGCTATAGTGTAGTTACTTCCACGTAACTACTATCACATATAAATGAATCCTAGTTTTGGTCTGTATTTTTTTGTAAGTATAAACTGGCATACTTATAGAAAGATTTCTATTGGCTAACAAACAAAACTTTTCTCTAAGTTAAATCCAAAAAATTTTCTCTAAGTTAAATCCAGTGACCTTAGCTAAATCCCTTCTGAACCAAAAGAATCAGTTTTTTTCAGAAAAAGATTTCAAATAAAGCCGGTTTGTATACGTATGCCATGGATAGTGCACGATGATAAAGAAAATCGTTAGAGCCATTTTTAAGAAAAATGTAAACAAAATAAATAAAAAAACATTAACAACATTCGGTTGTTGTGCCATGAAAATAATCTTGTGTGAAACACTCACACCACTTCCTCGTACTTAAATTATTATTCTTTTTCCCCCATGATAGTATCCCTACCATGAGAGAGTTTATTAAATAATTCTACATGCTCCAAAAAAATATAATACATGTAATTTTATTACAATTAATAACTATATTGTGATTGTTGAATTCATAAATTTAGAAGAGAAATATATAGATCATCAAATGTAAATTGATTTTTTTTTTTCAACAAATTTAACCTGATTTATAAAATTTTAAAATCTCATTTTTTAAGAAGCAACAAGAATTTATTATTAAGAATTGCTTGTGTAATAGAAGTTGTTCTAAATGACCCGTTGTCAGGATGTAACTTATGAAAGGTGCTCTGTATCTTTCCAAGATTAAACAGAAGTGTGTAAAAACTTGAATTCCTTCATTTCAAGGGCATGTTAGAGATTCTATTATGTTACACTTATTTAAATACTGTCGGCATGGGCCATGTCCTGACAATGTATGAGTCAGACGGTAGTCCATTTCTAAATCTATTTTCCTTCTATCTCTAATGTCAGGAAAGAATTTCTTTGTTGTTCCCCATTTTTCAGTTTGTTGCCATCTCATTTCCCAACCGTTTAAGTTTCAGCCTTTAAAATACTTTTAAAATAAGTTTTTGGATATTTAGTGTAGGAATATTCCAGACTTGTATCTTGCGCCGCTCTTTTTGCTAGATGATCTACATTTTCATTCTTTATATGTCCTGCGTGTGCTTTGATCCACTCTATGTTAACTATCTGGCCTTTTTCTTCTACTTGAATGATCCAACCGCGAATGTCTTCTATTAATGGAGAGTTTATTCTGTTGTTTCTTATTTTGTCTATTGTTATTTGACTATCTGTGAAAATATTTATATTTTGAATAAATTCACTAGCATTGAAATATATCCATTCTATGCATTTAGCTATTGCAAGAGCTTCCGCTTGATTGTTCGAACACAGAGGATGCAATCTGAATTGTTGTGCAGATATCATTTTCTTTTTCATATATATTATAAAAGCACATCCTACATTATCTTCTGTTGTCGAACCATCGGTATATATTTCAATCAGTTACCCTTCTTTCATAGTCTTTTTTTTCGTTTGTGATAAGGGATTACTAGACAGCAACTTGAAAGATGTATTGTGTTCCCCGTAGCCTTCTCAGTGCACTGCCGGCCGGCCGCGAGCAATGTTCTCTAGCGATAGACAACACTGGCTGACCCTGGGCAGTGAGCTGTAGGGGCTCCTAGGAAGAAAAATATAAGGGCAGCATGCTGGATTCAAACCAGTCCAGCGCGCTACCACTGAGCTAATCCAGTCTATAATGACATATACCAGTACGTCATTAGATCATCATTATACGAGTAGCCACATTATTATATCAGTATCTTTTTACAGCAGCAGTTATACTTGAGTTACGAGCGCGTCCCTATACAAGGTTTAAACTAACAATTATTTTCATAGTTGTGCATATTAGTTTATTTATTTTAAATCATTTTGAATTATTTGTTATTTAACTCTTAAAATTATTTATTTACTTTTATCAAATCATATTAATTGTAGTTACCATTAGGCTCATTCAAATTATTGTTAAAATATATTGTATTTTTATAAATTCAGTGTTAGTAAATCAAGCAATAACTCTCTAAACTAACTTCCGCCTAATAAATCCCTCTTCAAGACATCTAACTTCGTACCTCAGGAATCACGAAAATTGATTCCACTACAATTCCTTCTCCTTTGGTTAATGCCAGTTAACTAGGGACGGAGACCCTAGTTTGTGTACTGTGTTTGTCCTTGTATGTAAACGGTAGAGTGTATGTAGTTTAAGTGGATTGTGTACTGCTTCGACACAGTGCATGGAGTACTGAGCTGTGCAAACTTGGGTCGCTACACCACAAGTAACTGCATGCAACAGATATCCCTTGCGAGCTATTCTACGGCATTTCAGGCCCAATTATTATTAATTAAGATCTGTGCTGAGGAAAACCTGAGAATGACCCTTAAAAATAAGGAGATTCTCTGTTCTCTACCTTTTAAAGGCTCTTTACTACCTTCAGAACTACCTTATCTCTATTTAAAGAGAGTAGTGAATTCCTGAAGAACTTTCCCCACACAACAAAGTTTGGCTGGCATGGGCACCGGAACACGTGGGGATTAGAGGCAATGAAATAGTCGATCAAGTGGCTAGGAATGGGGGGGAATACTCTGTTTTGTGGTACAGAATCTGTCTTAGGGATTAACGAAAGGGACAGTACGTGCATCTCTTAGAGACAGGCTCTGGAGAGAGCATTCATAAACTGGAAACGTCCTGGAGCCAAACACCTGGAGCGACTTCCCAATAACTGCATGCAACAGATTACATGCAAGTAACTTGCAGGCAACTCAAATTAATACAATTTAATTTCTAGAAATTTTCTATAAAATTGCCGCGTTAGTATGTTTAAAAAGTTGGATTGGCCAAAAATCCATGTAAAGCGCTGTATGTCAAAAACCAACCAACCTTGTACAAAGTTTAATTTAAACTAACTTACAGACCTCAGAAAAATGTTACAGTATATAAAGGTGATACGTTTCTAAACTATACCAGCAAGCATTCCAAGTTCAATGGTAATTATAGTATTTTTAAAGAAAATTAGAAAAAAAAAACTCAAAAACTGATCTGTAAAAGTGCACTTCCGGTTTACTACAATTTTATTCAAAATTGGAATTCTTACAGTGTTTCTAATGCATTTTGCTATTGTGTAGGTGCCAAAACCATATATTATATTGAAGTGTTTTTAAGAAAAGCATAACGCTCCTGGTACCTCAAAATACAACACACACAAATTAATTTTCTCGGGGAAAAAATATTTCAAATAAAAGTGATTTGTAAAGTATTTGTGTGTGTAAATAGTACATGATGTTTAAAGAAAATCGTTTTCGAGGAAATCATAAGAAATTGTATTAAAAAAAAAAAAATTTAGTAAAGTCGCATTTCTCATTGGCCCAAATCGATTTGATGCAAAATCGTCGTATCTGTTGCGGTGATAGTACCTAAATGGTATGACGTTGCGCCAAATTAGTACCGAGTGTTACCGATAGGAAGCAAAGGCTGGCTGATTCAGTCAGAGTTAGTAGCTTAATAAACTTTGAGCTTTAATGTGAATGTAAATTAAAGTTAATAATAGTTGAAGAAGTCAGTGCACTGTACTGAATCAAAGAGAGTACTCCGTTCCGTAGGAGCTATTAACTTTTGCCGAAATCAATGTTACTGTTAGAAGGGAAAGGGATTAGCTCAGTGGTAGCGAGCTGGACTAGCAACGCGGAAATCACGGGCTCGAATCCAGCCGTGCTATCCTTAGATTTTCTCTTCCTAGGAGTCCCTACAGCTCACTGTCCGGTAATGGAGAGTGTTGTCTGTAACGGGAGGCCGGCATTGTACTGAGAAGGCTCCGGGCGCAAATGATCACAGACGATGAGGCGCCTTAAAATAAAAAAATAAAAAAATGTTACTGTTATGCTTAGTAGTGTGTGTAAGTCATATCAATCTAACATAAGAATTTATGAAGCTAAGCTTACCAATAATAAATTGTACTGTATGTTAACCAAAATTTAAGAAATTTGAATTTGTATCTGTATCTTCATCTATAGTTGTACTATTTTCTTAGAATAAACAGATTTCCTCGTAAAGAGCAGTTAATCTCGTTAAAGAAAAAGGTAGCAGGGTAACCAATTCCGCTGAGCTGTCGGGGAGAAAGTTGAAAGTGGTCTTATTTCGGAATCGACAGCTCCAACTACCTTATTTATCGATCTTAGTTATAGCGAATCGCCTTTCGGCGAAATAAGGTCACAAATTTTTGGCGCCCAACGTGTGACCCTATTTTTTTTTTTTTTTAATTTTTCTCAATTTTCTGTTAAACTGTTTCAATATTTTTTTTTTTTTTTATTAAACTTGATTGATTTTTATCAACATATACCAAAATGCCTATTACTTTTTATTACAAACCTTTTTTCTGGAAAAATACATTTAGTAAGAGTTTGCTGTATCAACTTTAAGCTTTCCAATAAAGTACCTTCAGTATATGGATGGTTCTGCCAATTTATGTAATAATTAAACTATTTTAACGCGTGCTAAAATTCCAAATTTGTTGAAAATCGATTAAACAGGAAGTGCAAATTTCAAATTTATAGGATAGGTTTTTTTTTTTAAATTTTCTCCCAAGGCGGCTTCAATGATTTTCTATGACAAACTTCGAGTTGCTTACTGCTCATATATAAATGGATGTCACTTTTATTTAATACATTTTCCCGGGAAAATTGAATTTTTGTTTTTTCTTGACGTTAAATTTGAAATGATTTGGAGTTTATTCAATGTTATTGATGCTGCCTAGAATTAGCTATACACGAGTAGAGAGGGTTACACGTATCCTTTTACATTTCTATATTTTGGGAAATAAGTAAAATATCCAGTTAAAAATAAACATTGCCAATTCTATAATTCTATATTTTAAGTGTTTTACATCAAGGGGGTGTGAGGGGTATTGTGCACTGCGTCTTTGAAAGACCTTTATTGGATCGTAACGGACTAACAAACATACAAAAATTTCTATTTTACCGACAATGATGGGAAGGTATAAAAAACGTTTCTAGTGTTTCTACAATCCTCATTACCTATATAATTTTTAAGGAATATAAATTTAGGGTAAAATTGCCCATCGTATTGTATAGAATACTGTAAAACAAATTCAATGTAGCATCAAAATTTTTACTTTCTCTTACTCCTAGTAAGAGGAAGTATTGTAATCGTGTCAAATTTTCGATATCTAGTTTTCACCGGAAATATCCGTTTTGAGATCCCCTGAGTCCAAAAAAGTGGTTTTTAGCAAATGGTCTGTGTGTATGTATGTATCTATGTGAACAGCATAGCTCAAAAACGAAAAATCGTAGAAAGTTCAAACTTGATACTCCGTTTAGGTATCACCATGGAACCCGACAGTGGGTCATCTGTTTAAATTCCTCAACCGGAAGTACCACTTTACTTGTTGGCTTTTTTTTTTTTTACGTTTTTGCAATTTTCTCAAAAATCGCTCCAACGATTTTCTTCAAACTTTCTATATCAACGACACATCCTAACAGCTACAACTTTTATTTGAAATATTTCTCTACTTATGGGGGAGGGGTGGGGTTAGGTTTTCATCTAAAGTGCTATTTCTGTTTATTAGACAATTCTATCACCTAAATAATGTTAATTAAAATTAAATATGTTGTTGAAATTCCGAGTTTGAAAAAAATCGGATAACCGGAAGTGCGTTTACTTTACCACTTTACTAAATAATTTTTTCACTTTTTCGCGATTTTCTCGAAAATGACTCCGACGATTTTCTTGAAACTATCTATATAAACTAAACATACAAAGATCTATAACTTTTATTTAAAACATTTCTCTGGGAAAATTCATTTAAGGGCACTTTTAGGGGAGGAGTGTGGGGTTACAGCTTCCTTTAAAGTGGTACATAGTTGATTATACAATTCTGTCATCCAAACAAAATTAATTAGAAATAAATAGATGGCCTAAATTCCAAGTTTTAAGAAAATTTGTAAGCCGGAAGTGCGCTTTTACTGAACAGTTTTTTCAGTTTTCGACAAATTTCGTTATATTTGGTACACATTCTATAACTTTTGTCAATTATAATTTTGAGAACAGGAGTAATAGAGACATTTTGAGAATTATAATTTTGAGAGAGGAGTAAGTTGTGTGAGTGTTTCACACCAGATTTTTTTTTTTAGTTTTAATTGGCGTTTTTACATGTATTTGATTTGATTTATATTCACAGTAGAGATAAGAGATAGATACATGTAAACGAAACATTATATAGCCATCGCCCTTGTTTGCATTTGGGGAAATTTACCCTTCCCCTTTAAAGGGCGTGCAAAATTCATTGTAGATTCATAACACGTTTAAGGGTACAATAATTATGTAATACACTATTCATTGCATTCTGTATGGCATTATTAAAGCAGCCGTACACACCATTGCCACATTTCTCTACCCTTCCTTTAGTTCTCCGTTATTACCTTCCTTGGACCAACAATAAAAGCCGTCATAAACAAGAAGATATAAGGGAGTGATCATAGTAACTTTAGGCCTATTCGAATGCGCTAGCACGGTTCACAACTTAATGCTTTCCTGTATATAGCAGTGTAACGGTAAGTAGTGTAGTAGCTCGTAGAGGAGGAGCAGGTCTTAGTGACCAAAATGTCGCCAACCTCACTCTACTACAGTCACACCTAAATTCCTTTTCGTTTCCCCTTTTTTTTCTTATCTGTGTTGGAAAGTGGTTGCACTCATCTCAAAAGCCCTTGGCACTTTACAGAGGCTTGGCAATGAAACATGGCCACTATTTTTTTCTAGGACGTGCCCAATTGTGTGGCACTTTCTTCCTGTTCTTTCTTTCTTTTTTATTGCCACATTCTGTCGTTTTTTTTTTTGTTTTTTTTGGCCATGGTTGATGTCTAGTCTATATCAACTAATTATTCCAATCTGCCAATCGCATAAGTATGTTTCAATAATAAGAATAAGCATCAATCAGTAAGAAGATTTCGTTAATCCATAAATTGTTCTTCTAGCTAATGTAATCAACAACAGTATGTTACTTAATTTTCTTTTTCTTTACAGCCCACACAAGGCCTTAGTCTTCTTAACTACTTTCCTCAAACTTGTCTCTCCACCTTTCCTCAGCTAATTCCAAGTAGTCTTGTTCAAATTATCTAGCTTCGCGGGTGGATCCTTCCTTTGCTACTTATCCCTCCCTAATGGCCACTACATCCTCTTCGGAATCTTTTTTTTCTTCCATCTTCTTCAGTTAACCCAATATCTCAATCTCCCACGCTTTCCACACCTACATTCTTACTGTTCCTCAGCATCTTATTGAATCTCTTCTCAATTCTTTGTACTGTCCACTGTATCAAATATCTCCTTGATGATTTTCTTCATCCAGGTACTAGGAAGCTTTTAATCTTCCTTAGCTTTGTATCATACGAACCAGCTTGCATTCTATAAAGAGCTGTCCGAAATGTAGAGCTTTCTTCACCAATCATACGTATTTATTTCTAGCTGCTGTCCGAGTACTTTTTTTTTAAACACAGTATTTCCATTTTTTCAATGATACCATCTTCTGGTTATTTAAAATGTTGAATATTTTAAATTTGCGAAAATAGTTCCTAAGTCCGTCCTTTTTGCCATTAATATTTAACATACTTTTCGTTTCAAGGAGAATTCGATATATCTCAACGTCAACGGTTATAGCATCCTATAAATTCCTCTTCAACATTTAATTCGTTTCATTTTTTTCGTTTCAATTATAAGAAGCCTAAGTTGGTTGACTTCTACGGTGAATCTTTTAAAAACCTCATATAGCGATGCCACTGTATGGGTGAACACGTTGTTAGCATAAGCCAAAATCCTGGCTTAGTCTTTTAAAGGTACTACCTATGGATTGATTCACATTGCCCCTAAGTCCTTCTCAGTGATAAGTTTCTCTCTCACAGAGTGGGCAGAGGATCGATCTTCTGGCCTTAAGCCTTCTGAAGTAGGAAAATAACCGGATATTATTGAATATACATTTTTCATATATAACTCAATATTTCTTCCATCATATAAGGGTCAGTCTTATTTATTAACTTCTTTGGAAATCCAAAACTCTAAACAACAAAATCCAATAAATTTAAATTATATTTTCTTTTAAAAATTAATACTCCTTTATATATATTTTCAAATAAATAAATTATTTTCTACATCCTTCGACCTCAAAATTCATTACTCGCTTTACCTTCTGGCTGCAGTTAATTCTACTTGATGCGATCTAATCCTTTCAACATATTGAGACCTTCCATTCTCATATACTATATTTTTCTTTAATTACTTCTTTCTATTGCTAGCGCAATAACTCTAAATAAATTATTTACACTTTAGGAAACTCAAGTGCACTGAGTGCATCGTCTACCTTTATTTCCTTTTGTCTTCTTACGCGCTTTTTTCCCCGTTTTAAGAGAGCCAGATATTCTTTCCGCTTACCACTTTTTTTTATGGTGTTGATGATATATAGGTATATTTATTTTATTAACAATGGCCAAACTTAACTATTATTTGTATTTATTTGTTTTAGATTTAAGATCAGTAACAAAAGAGTTGCGTTCCCAAACATAGATATTATTAAATAGCGCAAGATTTTATTAGATAATACATCATATAAACAAAATAAAATATATAAAACAAATATAAAGTATAAATAAATAAAAATTAGAATTATAAAAATAATATAAAGTAAAATCAACATAAATTAATGAAAATCTGGTATGGAAAACTCACACCACGTACCTTCACTGTTGTTAATACAATTATACATCAAGTCTATTTGGGGACTCCAGGTATTATGCACCGGGCTTCTTTCCTAATCGCAAACTAGTTTCCTCTGACTGATCCAAACTATGTACCAGTAGTTCTTTACTTGAATTCCTTGGAAGCTCACCCACGGGACGTCACAACCATTTCCCCAAAGAAAGTGAAAAATCTATCAATTTTCCACCCCACTACCTCCTTTGAGAGTTGTCGTCTTTTGGTCCATGATAACTTGGAGGTGTTAATCTCCCTAAAACTCCGACGTCTTTGTCTTCTTCCTATCCTTGTTGTTCCATGTATAGGTGAGATGACCGATAGGGTTCTGGCACTTTACTTGTTAAAAGTACAGGACTAATGTAAGAGTGTATTTGGGGAGTACATTTGGGGAATACATTTGGATCCTTGAGGCCTTTAGGAGCCCTAAGATCTAGAATAGAATTAGTAAACAGTAAACTATGTTACTATTCTCCTCCTGTCCACGGTATTTGATCGATAGTTAGGCGTAAAGCCCTTGCGACAAAATAGACATTATCTATAAATTTATTCGTCATAGCATCATTTTGTTGGTTCTGACCGGTTTCGGATTGTCATACATCATAAAATAAATAAAACGGCATTACTTTTCTTTGCATTTGTAATGTTGTGGTGTGATGATATGTATTGGTAGCTTGTAGTAGGTGGTTGTGTAGCACGAGCGGTTTCGTATTAGGGCTTGTAAGTATATTTGAGGAAAATATAGAAGTATAAGAATAATTAAGAACACACTGGTAGATTAAATTAATTATATTCTCTAAGAGAAATTAATTTACTTTAGATTATCACAACAATATGCTTATAAATTAACTGGAAGAAACTGTAATGTTATAACACAACTCAGAAGCGTCCTCCTTGAATTCTAGAACAAGTCTGTCTGGAAAGAATGTTTTCTCTTTGTCCTTCAGTTCCTCCCCTGTGTGGAGAAGGGGGTAGTACAATGCCATCAAGGTTAATAATACTTTTCCAATAACTGTTTCCATATACCTGCACGTACCTTTTTGCAAGGTAATTGTCACTATCTTGATATTTTAATTTTTTCTTAATTTAATATATTTATATGTTTCTTGCATCCATCACACATTTGTCGGCCCAACAAAATAGGTATTTCGAATGACAAGTTTGGCGTGATGAGCGATAGAAAAAGATAAATCACAACAAGTTCTTCATAATAATTAACCGATAAACCAACACTGTAAATAATTACGTATAGCAGCAAAAAAAAGTTAAAGAAATGACAAAATTTGTCTTCCAGCGATATCGTATGTGCTAATTATGTCATGTTGTTATATGTATCACATATATGTATATTACTTACTTTGTTTTCTCTATGCATTTCACCACTGATAATAGCCTAAATGAATAATTCATAATACAATTTATTATGTAGCACAATGATAGCGAAGTTTGATAAGTAATTCAACATGGAATTTAATTCCAGCCCGTGGGTCAATTCTTATTGCGTAATTATAAAAGTATATTTAACACTAAGGCCAGCTGTTTGGCTCATACAGTTAAAGGCGTTCTACTTCTAGAGTCATTGCTCTTAAGAAGATTTTATTATCCTTTAATCCATTAATTTATTTATGGACTTTACTTTGTTTATTACTAGCTTATATTACACTTTTGAACTCCGCAAGTCCCTATGGAAGATACACGCTAGGTAAAACTAGATTCTCATAGTATGTGCTCGAAAAATATAAATACAACCTCCTTGTCTAGGTTACAAATATATTTTCTTTTACAAGATCAGCGTGACAAGATCAAATACTGTTCTGGCAAACCAGTCGCCAATCACTGTTATCGCACTTCGATCTTGTAGAAGGAAATGGAGAATAGTATTTATTCAGGGAGGATTTCAACCTCCTTGCAGTTACCTCAAGTACGAACTGGAATAGCACTATGCAGCACTTACCAGACACATACACTACACTTAGGGCCTTCAGAAGTAGTTGCTACATACAATATTTGGATTCATAGAACCTAAACACTCAAATTTAGTCTCACCACAAAGCAGACAAACATTCAGCACACTATTGTTGATTTTGACTATGTACATTATGTTGGAGCCTCTATGGAACCATAAGGCATCTACAAAATAGATTTACCAGGAAGACAAAGTGCATTCGGCTTTGTTGCGGCTTTCTCTTCATTTATATGCTTGGCATTTATAAATTTGTAAATTGATGCATCGATTCATGAAAATGGAAGTGTTCAGCAACTTCTTCTAGAAAGGGATGAGAATATCATGAGTTGGTCAATGAGTTATTAAAATCCAGTATTTTATCCGTCGTAGCATGCATATTGGTTTTGTTCCTTACCGGTTTCGGATTTTCATCCATCGTCAGAGCAAATTATAGAGAGTTCACTTCAACGAAATGTCGAAATGTGACATTTCGTTGAAGTGAACTGTCTACACGAACTTGGTGAATTTTCTCTGATGATGGATGAAAATCCGAAACCAGTCAGCAACAAAACCGACATTTCGTTGAAGTGAACTGTCTACACGGAACTTGGTGAATTTGCTCTGACGAGGGATGAAAATCCGAAACCGGTAAGGAACAAAACCAATATGCATGCTATACAACGGATAAAATACCGGATGTTATCCAGCATTGCGGACCCAGCCACATTTTCAAGAGTCATTAAAACTTTTAGTATATTTATTTTAATGTTTTACTGTGTCTACTTCTTGAAATTGCTTGTATATCAAGTGAAAAAAATGCTTGTATTGCAAATTTAAAATATAATTTGTAATCCTTGATACAAGACTCACCTGGAGATTACACATTAAAACTAAACTACAACAAGCATACATCCGACTGAAACAGCTCTACCCACCCCACTCATTAACAGAAATACACCACTCAAACACTCCTGCACCACACTACTCTATAAAACGCTTCTCAGACCTCTGTTGACATACGCCTACCTAGTCTTGATAACAGCCAAGCAACACACTAACGAAACGACTACAGATATTTCAAAATAATGTACTCCAAATTGCTTTAAGAACCCCATGGTTCACCAGAAACACACAAATACCCAGAGAACTAGACATTACAGATATTCACACACACACACACACACACACACACACACACACAAACACACGACTAAATTAACAGACAATTTCTTCCTAACACTTCACACACTATCCTCAACGTCCCACTACCACATAGGCGAACCTACTCCATCTAGAAGACTGAAACCGCAACTCTACCAAGACTTACGAAGAACATATACCACTAATCTGTATGTGTAAACCCATATTCTGATTGTGAATAAAACAAAAATATAAATTATGCATAATAATTAAATTATTAATAAATATTATCTATCTTGGCTAGTGAATTTATTTTATTAATATTGATTGGATTAAAATGTTTGTTGATTAAAACAATGAATTGTGTAATTATATGAAAAAACTGATAGAAAATGTTAAACAATAAATTAAATGTAGATTTTGTTTTTCTATGCGGACAACGTAATTTGCTGCCAGTTATTAATTTATCTTTAGAAACACTTAATTTATCGTGTTAAGTACATATTTTGTAGTTAATTGTGACAGTTAGTCGTGCTGAATATATCGTTAGATGGAATATTTTAACTGTATTTTGTTTATGTACAATCGAATTTTTTTTTGGAGGACATACAAATAAACAAATGGTATGTGCGCGGGTGTTGGTGTAGTGGTTATGAGCATGGACTTGTAAGTGGGAAGTCTCTAGTTCGAGTCTCACGTAAAACTGTTAAATTTTATATTTGTTTAAAAAATGTTATTAGTAAAGTAGGTGCTTCCGCCTCTGTCCACGACACCTAATTTGGTAGTTGGACGTGAAGCCCGCATGAAAAAAAATAAATAAACAAATAATAAAAAAAGAAGGTAAATCTCTAATGTATCATTTTACACAGTATAATGATTGTTTAAGTAAGTCATCCTTTCCGAATATATATACATTAATTTAAGTGTTCATTATGTGCACATTTACAAAGAATAGTAAAGTTATATTTTATTTGCAATATGTGAGTTTGGACGGTATCACTTTAGGATTACTCCAGCATTGTAGTAGTAATACTAGGTAATAAGGGACCATGCTAGGGTTGTGTGTTAGTAAGTATCGGTATGGATAAGAGTATGGAGAAGGGGAAATCTTCAATTAAAGTTGAGATTAGTTGCATCAGTCCGTGTGTGTGTGTGCGTGTGTGGTCGAGAGAGGGTGTGTAAAGCTAAACTTGGAGCGCTTATAGAGAAGGAGACCCCCTTAAGTAACTTTATACGGTGCCCGCTGTATACAGTGTGTACCAGCGCGCGCTCTTAACCCTTACTATACTAACTCATGCTTTGTTCTTGAGAAAGAGTTAGTGTGGAGAAGCAGACCCCTTGTATCTCTCTTCTCTATATCCCTTATACATTAAACGAACCCATACTGCTCTTAGACAGCGGCAAGTAGTAAGCAAGACTTTCTGTCCTCTTATATTTAAAACTCCCACCTCTAACAATATATGCACCCACTCTTCTCCCTATAGCTTGATGGCTAACCCCTTCTTTGCCCCTTATATTTTACTTCTTACATTTATATCTACTTTAGAGATCTATTTTAACTAATGAGATTAACATTTCACTTTTAGAAATCTCTATATAAAACACTGTTGAAGTTTTATATAGTGATCAACAAAATAGTAAAACGGGATTTCATGGCTTCAGCCCATTTTATTTAGAGAATTTTTTATTAAGTCTTCATATGGAGTTTTATAGCTTTAATAACAGTATTTCACCTGTAAATAACTGCTCTATCGGGCAATTTTTAACTTTCCCTTACATCTGGTAAGAAAAACTTCGGCAATCGTGTCCGATTGTTGACATTGAGTTTTTATATGTTTTTAGGTCCCTTGGGTGAAATCCATCAACCGGAAGTCCGATTTTACTGAGTGATTTTTCTCGAAACGATTTTCTTTAAACATATCTACACACATATAAAATACCTATTACATTTATTTGAAACGTTTTCCCCGGGAAAATGGATTTTTCTTGGGTTTTTGGCGAAACATTAGCGTCATGCTTTCCTTTGAATTAACACTTCTGTTTAATTTATGGTTTTGACCACTTACATAATATTAATACCCATTTAGAAAGTACGATTTTGCGGAATAGTTTTTTTGAGATTTTTGAAATTTACTCAAAAATGCTTAAAACGATTTACTTTAATATTACTTGGAATGTTTCCTTTATAGTTAGAAACAGATCAGTATTATTCTTCTGAAAACATTGACTTTAGTGGGGGGTATTATTGGAAGTCTGAGACTTAGTTTAAATTTAAATTTACACTTGCTTCGGCGTTTCATATAAGGCGGCCGCTTTGGTATACAAGTAAAATCCCCACCACAATTTTCTATGGACATCCCAAACTGAAGATTGCAATTTAAAAAAAAATTTCTTGATTAAAGTGAAAATAGTATGTGAAGTTTTAAGAAATTTTAAGCTTAGTATACAATTGAAATGTTATTGTGATATTGTGTTGTATGTTTGTAGTAGCTTGTGTAGCACGAGCGGTTTTGTAAAGGGGGCTTGTAAGTATATATGTTTAAGAGAGAAGTATTAGAAATAAGGAAGTAGTCATCACTGCTAACAATAAATATATTCTATTAAAATAATAACTACAAGTTATTTGCAATATATTATAAACTTATTAATATGCACTGATGCTAAGAGAGCGAAAAAACAACTGTTCTGCTTCGGTGTCTACAACAAAACTATCTTAATAAATGATCTAGAATAAAGAGCAAATCTCTATCACTGGCATGAGTTTAAGAGAGCGATTCCTGAAGCAAGTGTACTGGCTTTGAAAGCAGAATGCGGACTGTTATTGTTAGAAGGCAGAATACAAGAATGCCCTGCTCTAGCGGGGGATTTTCTCTTACAAAAGTGTTGGCCTAACGGATTCTTGTGCCTTTGTCTTTTTAATTGCAATGACCTTATATTATAGCATCTGACTCTAAATACACTCTTTTTGAAGGTAAATTCACTATTTATTTTCCAAAACTGTTTCACTTAAATATTGTCAAAATTCACTAAACTATTATTTTTGCATTTCTTTCTTCCACTACACAATCTATAAACATATAAATGCCTATCACTTTTATTTGGAAAATCTTCTGAAAGAAAATTAATTTTTTAGTTGGTCCCCTGGGTGAAAATTCTATAAAATAAAAATTCTGATTTTTAAAAAAAATTAATCTATCAGAAGTGTGAGGGGAATATTAAAGTAAGAAGGAAGATAAAAAAGAACTGATAAATAATAAACATACAAACGCATTAATATTGATAAAGGCAAGAATGTTAATTTATTATCAAGATTTCTCCTAATTTTATTATAAAAATGTCACTTATGAATTATCAGTTCTTATGAAATATTTTAAGTATCTTACCCTCCTCCTCCTATATAGGTAGGGTAAATCGGCAGAGAGAGAGTTGATAATCTGTCACTTACACTCTACTCTGATCTTGGTGATTCTTATAAAAATACTAAGTATATGTACATTTAAATGGGGTCATATGTTAATTTACTTTGATTTATTGCCCATGATTTATAGACACAATTTATATCAATATTTTTAAAGCGATCTAATAAAATAAAATTTATAAATTGACCTTGGCCAATGGAGTTTGATGTTACTTATTTCTTTTGAAACTTTCAATTAAAAAAAAAAAAATAGGTCGTCTTATATATTCTAATCATCATCATTCATTGGATTAATTAGTTAATTGAAAAACTTGTTAAATTAATTTTTTTTAAATAAATTTATTACCTTCTAAGCGTTTAATATTGACATAATTTTAAGTTAAATTGCCTACATTAAATCATTTTAATTATATTATAAATCTTTATAGTCAGTAAAAGTGTTTTTCTTATATAAGAGAAGTGATAAACCAGCTGGTGTGCACATGTTTTATATGATGCATGTTGTGAAACAACGATATTATATATATTATTTTAAAACTATGAATGTTCACTCTGTTCATAGCTGGTGTTATAAATCATTTTTCTATTATTAATATCATATTTTTAAGAAATGTTTAGAAAAGTTATTACTTAATTAGAACGAAAACAAAAAAAAAAGATCTGAATTTTGAAATTTGCAATTCGATATTAGGGAAAATTCAAACAGAAGGAAAATAGTCCTGGTATTATTATTTTGTTCGAAGTGTTTAATGATTTTGAAATTAAAAATATAATTGCAGTTATTGTCTGAGGTCGATTGTTTTTTTCTGATTCTTTGCAAACACTTTTAATTCACTTTGGATATTTTCTGAGATTTACTTCTTAGGTAATAGACGTTTCCATCCATCTTTTCCTTTTATATAAATCAGATGATTATATATCTAGGCATTTAAATTCCTTTTTATTTTCTCTTACCCCGTATTAAGAGGAAGTATTGTAATCGTGTCAAATTTTCGATATCGAGTTTTCACCGGAAATAACCGTTTTGAGGTCCCCTGAGTCCAAAAAAGTGTTTTTTTTAGCAAATGGCCTGTGTGTGTGTGTGTGTGTGTGTGTGTTTGTGTGTATGGATGTATGTATGTATGTGAACAGCATAACTCAAAAACGAAAAACCGTAGAAAGTGGAAACTTGAAATTCCGTTTAGGTATCACCATGGGATCTAACAGTACGTTATCTGTCAAAATTCCTCAACCGGAAGTACCACTTAGTTGTTTTTTTTTTGTTACTTTTTTGCGATTTTCTCAAAAATAGCTCAGACGATTTTCTTCAAACTTAGTATATATACAAAGAGCTTTTTATTTGAAACATTTCTCCGCGAAAATTCTTTTTAAGGCACTTTTGGAGGAGGGATTTTTTTTCTTCTAAAGTGCTATTTTAGTTTTTATACAATTCTGTCATCAAAATTTTGAATTTGAACAAAATCAGTTGACTGGACTTGTGTTTTTATTGAAGTTCTTTCATTTTTTTTTACGATTTTATCCTTAAAAACACCAGCAGATTTCATCAAAGTTGTCAAACAAACTATGACCTCGAATCTTTCTGCGGATTGAAAAATCGTAGAAATTTCAAACTTAATATTCAGTTTGGATATCACCATGGTATCCCGACAGTAAGCCAGCGATCAAAATTCCTCTACCGGAAGTACCACTTTACTGAGTGTTTTTTTTTTTTTCACTTTCTTGCAATTTTCTCAAAAATGGCTCCGACGATTTTCTTCATACTTGATAGATATATCAACTATTCATACAATGATCTATCAACAACTTTTATTTTAATTATTTCTCTGGAAAAATTCATTTAAGGGCACTTTTAGGGGAGGGGTAAAAGCTAGGTTTTCCTCTAAAGTTCTATTTCAGTTTATTATACAATTCTGTAATCTAAATAATAATTATTAGAATTAAATGTGTGGTTGAAGTTCCGAGTTTGAAAAAAATTCGGATGACCGGAAGTGCGATTTTCCAGAAATGTATTTTTCAGTTTATGGTATTTTTTTTCCTTTCCTGCGATTTTCGCAAAAATGGCTTCGACGATTTTTTTCAAACTTGATATATCAACTTTAATACAATGATCTACAACTTTTATTTAAAACATTTCTCTGTGGAAAAATTCATTTAAAGACACTTTTGGGTGAAGGGTTGGTTAGGTTTTCCTTTAAAGTGCTATTTCAGTTTATTTTATTATTCTGTCATCTAAATAATATTAATTAGAAACTGAATGTGTTATTTTAATTCCGAGTTTGAAAAAATGCGGATGACCGGAAGTGTGTTTTTCCTGAAATTTATTTTTCAGTTTTCTGGTATTTTCTCGAAAATGGCGCCAACGTTTTTTTTAAACTATACAATTTTTCTCTAAACTGGTATCATAGTTGATTATACAATTCTATCATCCAAAGAAAATTTATTAGAAATAAATATATAGCCAAGATTCCGAGTTTCATGAAAATTAGTAAACCGGAAATGCGCTTTTACTAAACATTTTTTTCAGTTTTCGTCGAACACCAATGAATTTCATCACATATTTGGTACACAAACTCTAAAATTAGTCAATTACAATTTTGAAAACTGGAGTAAGAGAAAGTTGTGTGAGTGTTTCACACTCAATATTTTTTGTAAACAAATATGGTCACATAAATAACAGATATATAAAAGAATTTGTTGACCGTTGATGAATTAAGTTATGAAGAAATTTGGAGAGGATCGGTCAAGAAAAAACATTCAATTATGCCAACGTTTCGGCATAATTGAATGTTTTTTCTTGACCGATCTTCACCAAATTTCTTCATAACTTAATAAGTAACAGATTCAGGAGTTTTGATAGTAATTTTTATTAATGTTTTTCCAATAGCTGTTATATTCATGACATCGTTGGAAGGCTGTTATCATCTACGTAGTGGAACTTGTGGTAGAACCGGATAGCTAAGAAGAAGAATCAGTGTTAATTTTTTATTTATTTATTGAAACTTCAATCTAACAACAGTAATATACAAATAATACATCGACAACATAAGTTATAAGGACAAATTTTAACTAGTTTAAATGTTATGTAACATAATCAAAAGAAGTGCAATGAACGGTTATATTGCAACTCTGGGGTGAAAGCGTGTACTCTGTGAGTTAAAAAGGAGTATTGTTATACAGAACACACTGGTATTCATCTAAATCATCTTCTTCCCACCCTGTACAACCTCTTCGTGAGCCCACTTCTGGCACTTAACCTGACCATCTGATTTTTTCGTCTCTTTGCAAACAAGATATCACGTTTGGTACTTGTTTTCAGAAGAGCTGTCTGTTTCAGAATATTCTGCCTCTTATTTGATTTGTTTGATCCAGAGTCTTTCATTGAGTGGGTTTATTATACCATTTTTTTTTTCAAATCTTGAAAGACCAGTTTGCATGATTGCGGCTCGTGTATATATATAAAAGTCCCAAACAAATAGGCACTCTGGTATTGTGTTACATATCTTTCGGATAATTATTAAGAAGTTGTGTCTTGATTTCCTAGCTAAAGAAAGTAATTAGGGGCCCCATGAAACTGGCATCCAATGGTAGCGACTTATGGGTACAATACGGTGGGAAGCATACAATCACGAAACTGTTTTTTGAAAGCACTTCAATAATCTCCAATTTTTCGCATGTATAAATGGCCATTTGCAGTAAGTATGACAGATTTTTCATCACATTATACAATAATACAAGCTTACGAACAGAGTCATGGTGCAGAATTGGTTATACCCGGTTTTTTTTTGTTTTGTTTTTTTTACCTCACTTTATTATCTTTACAGAATATTTCGTGTGTAAAAAAAAACCTAAATAGACAATCGTTTGACTAAACACATACCTATTAAGCCTATTAAAAGTACAATTTATTGCACTCATCAGTGTAAAGTTTGAAATCAGATCTTCTCAGTTTCTGTGTGGTCACAAAAATCTACAAAAGCAGATACATCACACAGAACAATTTACAGATCATATAACTCAATTTTAAAGAGATATATTACTTTTGTTTGAAACATTTCTACGGGAAAATTCATTTAAAGTGGCTTTTTGGAGAGTGGAGTAACATAATGTAAATTAATATGCTATATTAGTTTAATGAGATGTTTATACGGCCAATCCCAACGACCATATAATTACGACCATTATAATGATTTGAACGGCCTAATGATTTGAAAACTATATTAGTTTACATTTAATTACCAAGACACTGACGAACACATCAACCATGAACTGCAGCAACCTCATCACACCGTAGAGCTTCCTATCTCATTCACTTCCCCTTCAGAAATAACCTCCATAATCAAAGCACTTCTTAACAAAAAGACTCCCGGAGACGACCTAATACCGAACATTCTTTTAAAAAATCTACCTCCGAAAGGTGTCGCTTTCTTAACTTCAATCTTCAATGCATGCCTTCGAATGGGTTACTTTCCTAAAAAATGGAAGAATGCAATAATAGTTGTATTCCACAAAGCCGGTAAACCAAAAAACGACCCGAATAGCTATCGACCAATTAGCCTACTAAACTCTCTCTCAAAAATATTTGAAAAAATAATCTATAGACGACTGTTAAAACATCTGACTGACACAAACGCAATTCCACCACATCAATTCGGATTCAGACCAAAACACTCACCAGTACATCAAATTAAAAGAATTACAGAATACATAGTACACAACTTTGAAAAAAGGAAACATACTGCAGCGATATTTCTAGACGTAGCCGCTGCGCTGCATTCGACTTAGTTTGGCACTCAGGACTACTCTACAAACTCAGACACACAAACGCACCTGACTACATTACTCAAATCATAGGATCCTTTTTAAGGGACAGAACATTTCAGGTAAGAGTCAACAACACATATAGTACTAGACGCCAAATTCTCGCGGGACTACCGCAAGGTGCAATCATCAGTCCTATACTCTTTAACCTTTACTGCTCGGACATACCAGAACCAACTTCAGGTACTTTAGCCACATACGCAGATGACACAATGATAGCATCAACTAACGACAACATTGACCAAAGCATCAATGACTTACAAACAGCTATAGACATCATTACAAAATGGTTCCAAAAATGGAAGCTACGTCTCAACATCACTAAAACAGAGGCAAAAATTTTTTCTCTTCGGAGGTTTCAAAATGAAGACCTTCGGCGACTAAAACTAAACAATCAGGAAATACCCTGGAAACCGAAGGACCAAGGAGTGCGCTATCTTGGTGTAATCCTTGACACCAGACTCACCTGGAGACTACACATTAACAGCAAACTACAACAAGCATACTGCCGACTGAAACAGTTATATCCACTTATAAACAGAAACACACCACTCAAACACTCCTGTACAGTACTTCTTTATAAGACGCTTCTCAGACCTCTGTTGACATACGCTTGCCCAGTCTGGATAACTGCCAGCAACACACTGACGAAACGACTTCAGATATTTCAAAACAAAGTACTCCGAATTGCTTTAAGAGCCCCTTGGTTTACCAGAAACACACAAATACACAGAGAACTAGACATTACAGATATTCACACACACATGACTAAATTAACAGACAACTTCTTCCTCACACTTCACACACTATCCTCAACGTCCCACTACAACATAGGGGAACCTACTCACTCTAGAAGGCTGAAACCGCGACTCTACCAAGATCTATGAAATATCTTACCTCTAATCTCTATGTGTAAAGCTCTTGGTGAGCTGGCCCATATTATGTTTGTAAATAAAGAAGACATTTAATTACAATTCTAGCATCTAAATAATATTAATTAGAAATAAATATTCTAAAATTTCGAGTTAAAAAAAAAATTGTTGACTGGAAAAGCGTTTTTACAATAGTTTTTAGTTTTTTTGTTGCAATATTTTCCATAATAACACGGAACAGATTTCATTAAACTTGGCATGTACATATTTACCAAGAAAGTTTATTAAAGGGAATTGAATTGTATTTGGCGTGCTGTTGTTGCTGTGTGTTTGTAGTAATAGTTAGTGTAGCACGAGCGGTTTAGTAAAAGGGCTTATAAGTATATATATATTTAAGAGAGAAGTATTAGTAAATAATCAAGAGAGCACCACTGTTTTGAAATAAATATATTATTCTTTAAAAGAATTTAATCTTTACAATATCACAATAATATGCTTGTAAGTATACTGAAATTAGTTGGAATAAACTCATATGTTTCCTAATTAATCCTAGCAAAGCTGAGAGTGGCTCCGTCATGAAGCTTTCAGCTTCGGGATTGCCCGTCCCCAATTGAAGAAACCTAATCCTCGCCAGGCCGGCGCACTCACAAAGGATGTGCGCCGGGGTCTCCTCCTCTACCTTGCAGAATCGGCATACCGCACTATCCGCAAGTTGTAGGTGGTGCATGTGTCTATTCAGCCTACAATGCCCTGTTAGTAGACCCACAATTAACCTTATATCCCTTCGGGTTTGGCTCAGTAGGTCTTTGGTAAATTTAGGCAAATGTCTTTTAATGAAGAGCTTTGCCTGCCTCTGTCCTGGTGTTCCCTCCCACCAACGCAGACGCTGATCTTCTATCCACCCCTTGATAGAAGTTTGAATGAGGCTCCTGGACAAGCCGCAGAAGGGTTCGGGGCCTATAAAGGTATCCTGCGAGCCCTCCCTCGCTAGGGCATCCGCCCTCTCATTGCCCAGGAACCCCGCATGTCCCGGCACCCAGGCGAGTGTCAGTTTATTCCGAGTACCCACCTCGGTGAGGGCAAGTAGGCAGACCCACACCAGTCTTGAGACCATTTGGTGTGAGGAAAGTGCCTTCAGGGCTGCCTGACTGTCGGAGTATATGGCCACTCTTCTACCCACTATCCTTTGCCTTATAATCTCCCTAGCGCAGAGTTGTAACGCCACGACTTCAGCCTGAAAGACCGTGGCGTACTTCCCTAGGCTGGCCTTAATTTTAACTTTAGGCTTGCCCCCGTAGACCCCAGCTCCCACCCCAGTCGAGTTTTGGATCCATCTGTATACCAGATCGAGTTACCGAACAGGGCACTCTTCCTGTAAGGGCTCCCTTTTTGCCAACGAGCTCGCATTTTGTTCATAATTTTCTTCAATTAAAATAGATATAATTTCTTGCATCCATCACAGAGTTTTGCGAAGGGGTAAGGTTTATGCTTTCGTTATAGAAAGTCGTTTTATTAAATTTAGATCCTTCCTATGATATAACATTGGAAATAACAAAATATCTAGTAAGAATTCTAAATTCAAGGGAAATTTATCATTTATAATTATATAAGATGCATTAAGAGAAAGTCGTATGATTGTTTCCACACCAGATTTTTAAGGAATTCAAAAGAATTACTACTCCATTATTTATATTTTCCATTTTAATTTTCTTGTTAATTCTTTTGTCGCCATTGTGATGAAATTTTTTTGTTTGTTTTTTTTTTTTAGAAGTTGTATGGCTGTCGAAATTTAATTCTATATTTAAACGTTGGTCTTGTTTCTTTTGCGAATGAAAATAGCGGAAAGAAAAAAATTGTAAAAAATGTGTCCTGTTGCAGTCTATTCTTTCATTCAGTACCGCCTGGGATAGGTTTACTATCCCTTGGGATTTTTTTTTTCCTGTTTGCAAGTTTCCTTTCTCTTGACATCCCTTCTCTCCTCATGGATTTACTTCCATTATTTTCTTAAATAAAGAACAAAATAAAAAGAGAAATTTCACAATTTACAATGAAGTAAGAATTATTATTTTCTATTTTTTTTTTAAACAGAAAATAAAAATAACCTTGTAAAGTAAGCCTCTAATATTTAGATATAATTTGTTTTTTTCCTAAAAAATGGTAAAATCTGGGCTTTCTTTTACTCTAATTAATACGATTTAATCAAGAATTTATTTAAAAAATTGCGACATTCCAATGTTGAGTATGGCTAGCATAAAAATGATGGTGGAGATTTCACTTGTATATGATCTGAACGGCCTTATGTGGAATGCTCTATGTTAAAATCAACAAAGCTTGTGCAAATTTTAATTTAAACTAACTGACAAACTTCAATACCCACTCTGATAATTAACCGATTATCTTTACATGATCCTCAGCTATTTTGAGTGCTAGTCAGTTTATAGGCCACCTACAAAGTCTCCCCCCCCCCCAGGGGTAAACAAATGCAGATGCAGAAGCTTCAAAAGGACCACTAGATTGCTTAGACGTTGAAGTTCATGACACCTGTTCATACTCAAACATGCAAGCATCTGGATCTTACCCGGCATTTCCTTCATAAATCCCATTGGGTGTAATGTAATCCCCAGATATTTTTTCTCTGTCCTTAACTGGAAGAATGATTCCAAGAAAGAAGGGCGCCCTGACTGCATCAAGTTTTTCTTCTCCCTGTGAACAACACTGGACACCTGTGAGAATGTTAAGGATCCTTTGTCGCACAGCAGTCCGTCCAGATCTGCAACATCTGAGACAATATACAAACATTTTGCCCCTTACAGTAATCACCAGGTCATTTGCATAACCCTGAACGTGCAAACCGTAATTATTGACCTTCTTTAGGAACTCATTTACAACCAGGGACCACAGAAATGGAGTAAGTACACCTCCCTGCGGGCAGCCTGCCAGTGGGATTGGCCCCATAGATGAGGAGCTCCTGCGAAATACTCTTCTGTTGAAAAGGAGATTTTTGTGATGGGTGCAAGAAACTTGGAAATAATATTAAATTATAAAAAAAATCAGAAATGTGACATTCCCTTGCAAAAGGGCTAGCCAGGTATACAAGTCCAGTTACTGGTACGGTTCAAGAACAATTATGGCATTGTACTACCCCTTCTCCTCACAGGGGAGGAATTGAAGAAATAAAGAGAAGAGATTTTTTAAGGACGGACTTGTGCTAGAAATCAAGGTGGAAACATATACCAGTATTACGTTATAAGAGATTATTATAAGCTATTGTGAAATTCAAAGTAACTTAATTTCTCTTAGAGAATATATTTAATTTAAACTACCAGTGTGTTCTTAATTATTCTTATATTCTATCTCAAACAAACATACAAGCCCTTTTCGCTAAAACGCTCACGCCACAAGCTACATCCACACCATAACATTACATTTTCTATCCAACAAGTGAGCCAGATACATAATTCTCTCCTCTGGATAGCTCTTATTATTGCTATTCCTTAGAGGTATTATCAAAGACTCCCATAATGTCCATGAAGATGCCTAACGAGATTTCCTTCTGTGCAAGAGCGGTACTCAGTACGCTGCGCAGTATGAAGGGCCTATGCTGCTGATATGCAAACTGCTTTGCGTTTATTGGGTGCCTAACTAGCCACACTTCCAGATACCTAACAACGAGTTTCTCCATTGTTTATAATAAAACTAGTTAGACTGATTGGCCTATAGGAATTAGCCAGTGCGTAATTAATACACCCAAGAATAGATATGGCTTTGATATTTTACTTTCTATCTTTCTATAAACATATTTCTTTTCGAAAATTCTCATATTTCGTACTTTACCTTCCCCAAACACTGCTCTTTATGAAATAGAACTAAGCTACTTAACATTGTATTAAAATTTCTTAATCTTTATCCTGTCTTGAGTTTGATAAAAAGAGAAGTGTCCTTTCTAATGGCCTATACTTCATAAGTAGTAAGCGAGGAAGTTTAGATGTATTATGCTTTACTTTAAATTAGCTTATTCTAAAAAGGATACTTCAATCTTGGTATAAGTTCCATTCCATGTCAATATGTCAAATAGGGAAGGGTGCTATTCCACTTTCAATGTGAACGGCAATCTCCGCTAGCCTTTACACTAGAATTTAATCCATCAACGACGGTGTTCCACCCAGTTGATGAATGAATAAAACGGTTGCTACACACTAACATGACTATCTCTCACATTCTCAACTTTGTATGGTTAGATTTTCATTAAACTCACAATTTTCACAGCACTGATTTTCAATCAGAATTGATTTTGAATCAGTGGCATCGCAAACCAATTTGGGTTGGGAGTGCTGTAGGGATTATATATGCCTAAAGAGTTAAAATATATTCAATGCATTCAATCAAATAAATTTTGGAGAAAAAATAATAATAGAACTTTATTTAATAATAATGTACACTTCATGTGAATGAACTCCGGGATTGCTGAAATGTTAATTAAAATCTGTTCCATGACAGGAAAGTTGAAAAAGAAAAAATTGCAAGAAGTTAACAATATGAAATAAAAAGGATAAAAACAGAGATTTCAACGAGTGACCGAAAAATTACGTTGGTAGATGGGATATTTATTGATAGAGATTGCTTCATATGTAATTCATGTAAATATCTATCACTGTCAGGTATTTTATCCGTCTTGGCATGTATATTCCTTTTATTCCTGGCCGGTTTCGGATTTTCAATCCAATCGTCAATTGCGGACTCATCCCACATATTCTATCAATCTGTCACTTTGCTTGAAACACTATCCCAAGAAACCTGTTTTCTTTTGCAATCGTTAACATTAAGCTTCTTAAACTAAACCATTTCATACTCCATGCGTTCTGCAACCGGTGCATTACATACCTTTTAAGGTACAAAAGTTTTACCTGTAAAGTATCCGATCTCGCATGGGCCATGTCCCGGCACTGCAGCCAACAGAGGCTTATTGTGCCACCACCTGTAAAGTAAAATAATGCCAATTTTTTTTTCAGACGGTCTTAACCAATTACAGTTCAAGAAACATTATAATGGGGTTGATGAAGGAGAGAAATGGTCTGGTTTGAATGAACAAACAAAATATGGCTAACACTGTATAATATAAGAAGTGATACTGCCTGCCTGAACTTTACACTTAAAATGGTAGAGTGGTGAAGGGTAATGACACGTTGTGACTGGCAAGTGACGTCAGTTATAGGAACTCTGCTGTATATCTATCTCCCGTCGCAGTATTTATGTAGTTTCTCCCACTCTAATCCGAGAGAGTGGTCCTGTCATTTTGTCTCTCTTTTTCTGCTACGGATCCTCTCTTTGGATTATATTAAAATCATAGACGGGATACATTAATAGCTCTAGAAAGCCAAATTTGAAGAAAATTTGGTTAACCAGAAATACAACAGATTAGGTTTCGGAGTTGTTTTGGATTTATATGGGCAACTGCTTCATCGATTTTCTACGAACTTGGAATGCTAATGCTCAGATATAAATCTTATTGCTTGAATATGTGGATCCGCAATGCTGGATAACATCTGGTATTTTATCCGTCGTAGCATCCATATTTATTTTCTTGCTGACCGGTTTCGGATTTTCATCTATCGTCAGAGCAAATTCACCAAGTTCGTGTAGAGAGTTCACTTCAACATAATGTTTCTGTTACTTGTTACTCACACTTGTTGATTGTATATCAATGAATTTGCTCTGACGATGGATGAAAATCCGAAACCGGTCAGCAAGAAAATAAATATGCATGCTAAGACGGATAAAATACCAGATCTTATTACTTGAATTGGAATATTTTGCCGAAACAATCATTTTTTGATGTATACTGGAGGAACTATGAGGTATGTGCACGATAAGAGGCATAGGTGTTCTCATTACATTCAGGCAACCAGTTTTTTCGGACCAGAAACTTTTATGTGTATATATATATATATATTTTATAAGTATACATATATACCTTTAATTCTGGTCTATGTTGTTATTAGATTTAGATAGGTTAAACGGGGGAATTTCCCTCCCAGGAATATCGTGTACTGGGAAGGGTAGGGAGGTTAATGCGCCACGCAAAATTATTCATGAACAGCTGGCTCTCCTTTTAGGTGGTACTGCGGGCGGGTATGAGCACGAACTCAGGCACCGCCCTGAAGGTGTAATAATAATACTTTATTTAAAAATTTACAGTAATCAGGAAAGATGAATATATAGCATATACGGCTTGGAATTGTTTCCGTCAGTCGGACTCTGAACGTGTGTATATTAAAAAAAAAAATTACCTTTATATTTATATTTATATAATATATAATATACTTCTATAAATTTATATACCTTATGTTTTATTTAAACATTTACAACTATATAACAAGTATAATTAGTGAATATGTTACAAAAGAAAAATACAGGGCTTAATAACTTGTTAGGTGATGCAAAACAATGGAGGTACTCCCTAAGGCACTTTATTAATTACCGGTTTCATGTAGAAGAAAGGTGGTCAGCGGCGTTTTGTCTTCTGGCTGGGTTGTTTGGGATAGTGAGGGTGGAAATTGTTTAGATAAGATTGTTTGGTATGTTTGGGTGTGGAATCATGGAATTTTTTAACTGATGGGCAAAAGGGATTTGGAAGTTAATATGAAAGGAATATACTTGGAAACCTAGAAGGGGACGTTGATAATTCTTTTGAGGATTCTTGATTGTAAGGATTGTACTCGTATACGACAGGAATTTGAATGTTTGCAGTGTATAAATCATACGCATCGAAGCGTATTTTTTATTACTTTCTCTTACTCCTAGTAAGAGGAAGTATTGTAATCGTGTCAAATTTCGATTTCGAATTTTCACCAGAAATATCCGTTTTTAGGTTCCCTGAGTCAAAAAAAGTGGTTTTTAGCAAATGGTGTGTGTATGTGAACAGCATAGCTCAAAAACGAAAAACTGTAGAAAGTTGAAACTTAATATTCCGTTTAAATATCACCATGGGATCTGACAGTAAGTTATCTGTCAACATTGCTCAACCGGAAATACCACTTTACTAGTTGCTTTTTTTACTTTTTTGCGTTTTTCTCACAAATGGCTTGGACAATTTTCTTCAAACTTGCTATATCAACTACACATACAACGAGCTACAACTTTTATTTAAAACATTTCTCTGGGAAAATTCATTTAAGGTCACTTTTGGGGGTGGGGTGGGGTTAGGTTTTCATCTAATGTGCTGTTTCAGTTTATTAGACAATTCTATCATCTAAATAATGTTAATTAGAATTGAATATATTGTAGAAATTCCGAGTTTGAAAAAAAATCGGATAACCGAAGTGCGTTTACTTTACCACTTTACTAAATGATTTTTTTCATTTTTTCTAATTTTTCTTAAAAAAATGGCTGCGACGATTTTCTTGAAACTTATTATATTAACTAAACATACAAAAATCTACAACTTTTATTTAAAACATTTCTCTGGGAAAATTCATTTAAGTGTACTTTTGGCGGAGGGGTGGGGTTATGTTTTTCTCTAAAGTACTATCATAGTTGATTTTACAATTCTATCATCCAAAGGAAATTAATTAGAAATAAATAGATGACCAAAATTCAGAGTTTCAAGGAAATTAATAAACCGGAAGTACGCTTTTACTGAACAGTTTTTTTCAGTTTTCGACGAATTTTATTAAATTTGGTACGCAAACTATAAAATTTGTCAACTATAATTTTGAGAACTGGATTAAGACAAAGTTGTTTGAGTGTTTCACACCAAATTTTTAGTGTTTAACCCCCCCCCCCCCCCTAAAAAATTCTACTTTAACTTAATTATCTTGTAATTAACTATTCCATTAAAAGATGAGATGTTTTTTTTTTTTTCTTTTGACGCTACAAATAAGATGATGTCTGATGAAGTAATAAGAATGTTACCTTTAGTGTTAGGTAATTATGTAACGCCTTTAGGCAATTAATAAACGTGGGCAGGAACTGTGATGAAGAAATTGAATCGATTTTATTTCCTTTATACCTTATAAAAATGTTCTTTGGTTTTTTTTTATTTTTTATTTTTTTTAATATCTAAACATCTTTTCATCTTATTATATTAAAAAAAAGTAGCAGATTAACAAGTTCTCAATCTTTGCTTTGATTTTATTAATTCAGAAAAATTATTTACATTATTGGTGTGCTTTTCAACTTTATATTAGAAACAAGATATTACTTGTTTTGCAATATTATTGGCAACTAAGCAAATAAGCTTTGTAGACTTGAATAAACTAACTCTGTCTTTATATCTGTCTGTGAAATTACATTTTATCTACTACATTTCAATAAAGGAATCCTTTTTCCCGTATATTAAAGATTTATAAATAAGGAATAAGATGATAGCACTAATTTCAATTTTTATTTTTTTAAATTTTTTATGATTCTTTTATTTTTATTTTTATGACAAAGATTGTATCCGGCTGTTTTGAGTTTTTTTTCCAGACAACAGAGAATATTCATCACTTTCGTGTACAGACATTGACTTCCTTCCATCCAGCATTGCAATGGATCTTTTAAAAAACAAAAAGTTGAAAAAAAAAAACTTGCATTTAACATGAAAGTTTCAGTCAAAATCTCTGTCAATCAAAATTACAACTTCAGCTGATTAGTTATTCAGTTTTCCTTCTTTTTTTTTTTCCGAAAATGGCGTCATTGATTTTTATTAAATTTTGATACTAATTTTATATATAAAAGAAATCGCGTGTGATAAAGTAATACAGTTTTCTCTTTCTGCAGCTTACATAGTTGTAATAGACATATCCTTCAAACTTGGAATTACTAAGTAAATTTAATTTACTTCAATATTATACGTAGGTAACTGGGAGACTAAAAAGATAATTAAGAAAAGCGCGACCTTCCAATTCCCCCCCCAGAAATCCAATAAAATGTACTTATTCGGAAAAAAAAAAAATTAAAAAAAAAAAAAATGGTAGAACCAGATATTTGGATAGCAAACCAAGTTCAAGAAAAATCGTTGATATTGTAAGGGTGTTGTGAGGAGATGTAGGTTGTTGCTTGATGAGTGATAAATAACACCTTAAGATTTGGTTTAAGATATATAATTGATATATATGTATATGACTGCCTGCCAAGGACTTTACACTAACTCAAATGAACTGAACTGACAGACTGACGTGGCTAAGAAGATATGAACGGAGCGATGTTAAACTGATGTGTAAATCAACAGAATTCTATCTGAATGATGTCTCATTGCCTATCTCTCATATATATATACTGGCCGAGCCTCTCCTCTCTTTGCGAGAGGGGCTGTCTCTCTCCGATGAATGGTGGGGGTTCACTCGCTAGCGTGGATGAGTGGTGGGGGTTCACTACCCCTACAATCTTTCCTTTTTCTGAAAAAAACCTTCAGCAAAATCGCCCTTGTATGTAGAAGTATAATACATACTATTTTGTATGCAATATAAAAAAAAAAATCTGGTATGAAACACTCACACAACTTTCTCTTACTCCAGTTTTCAAAATTGAAGATGACAAATTTTTATAGTTAGTGTACCCACATTTAATGAAATTCGTCGGTGTTCGTCGAAAACTGAAAAACTGTTCAGTAAAAGCGCATTTCCGGTTCACTAATTTTCTTGAAACTCGGAATTTTTTGGCCATCTATTTATTTCTGATTAATTTGGTTTGGATGGTAGAATTGTATAATCAACTACGATAGCACTCTCGACTAAAAATGCCCTTAAATGAATTTTTCCAGAGAAATATATTAAATAAAAGTTGTAGCTCTTTATATGTATAGAACACATTGCTACTTTTAAGAAAATCGTTGGAGCCGTTTTCGAGAAAATACCAGAAATATGATAAATACATTTCTGTAAAAACGCACAAAAAAGTAAAAAACACAACTAGGAGAGTGGTACTTCTGTTTGAGGAATTTTGACAGATGACCCACTGTCCGCATCCCATGGTGATACCTAAACGGAATATCAAGTTTGAACTTTCTACGATTTTTTTGTTTTTGAGCTATGCTATTCACTTAGGCACACACACACATACACAAACACAAACCATTTGCTCTAAAAACCACTTTTTTGGACTCAGGCGATCTTAAAACGGAGATTTCCGGTGAAAACTCGATATCGAAAATTTTGACACGACTACAATACTTCCTCTTAGTAGATGAGTAAGAGAAAGTAAAGTACTATTGCATTAGTGTACTTTGGTTATGCCAACCATAAATAGTACTAATTCACATTAGATTTCTTTCATAGAATTCCAGATTTGAAAAAATTAATCAACTTAAGGTTTTTTTATTTTTTTGAATTTTTTTCGAAATTTAAACGATTTCCTGTTATCTTGGAATGCTAATTGCATTGATTTATTACTTTTTTGGGCAAAGTTTTTCGAAAAACTTCTTTTCATGTGGTTTTACGAAATTTGTGGTGTTAAAAGTACAAATGTTATATGCGATTGGTTCAATCTTATTACTACATATGTAATTTATTTCTCCCACGTGCCTAGATAGGTACTTGTTCCTTCCCTCTAATCAATTCTATATTTTTGTTAAATAGGTTAGGTTTTTAATGTTGGCATTACATTTATTTATTTATGTGTATGTTGGCATACATTACACAACATTTATTGGGGAATGGTCATTTTCTTTGTAATAATAAATAACAGTTTGAATTTGAAATTGGTTACACACCGATAAAATGATAACCCCCAAAGATTAAATAATAATTAATTCAAACACAAATGAGTTTAGACAATAATATTAAGAAAATGGTTCGACTGTCTCCGTAAACATTCGGCACTCATTCGGGATTGAAATGTTCCATTCATCCCCACTCTATAAAATAAAAGTCGTTATGTTAGATTACGTTTACATATGCATATGTAAATAAAAACATTTATGTTAGGAGAAATGTGTAAAATTTGAGGTTAAAAAAAAAAAATTTGCCACTTCATTGTTTTAACAGCCCTAATAGAAAGTCGTTTGAATTTTTCACACCGTATATGTTTTTTTACTTTCTCTTACTCCTAGTACGAGGAAGTATTGTAATCGTGTCAAATTTTCGATATCGAGTTTTCACCGGAAATATCCGTTTTGAGGTCCCTGAGTCAAAAAAAAAGTGGTTTTTAGCAAATGGTCTGTGTGAGAGTGTGTGTGTGTGTATGTATGTATGTATGTGAACAGCATAGCTCAAAAACGAAAAACCGTAGAAAGTTAAAACTTGATATTCCATTTAGGCATCACCGTGGGATCTGACACTACGTTATCTGTCAAAATTCCTCAACCGGAAGTACCACTTTACTAGTTAGATTTTTTACTTTTTTGAGATTTTCTCAAAAATGGCTCCGACGATTTTCTTTAAACTCGAAACATCAACCACACATACAAAGAGCTACAACTTTTATTTGAAACATTTCTCCGGGAAAATGCTCTGAAGGGCACTTTTGGGGGAAGGGTGGGGTTAGGTTTTCATCTAAAGTGCTATTTCAGTTTATTTCACAATTCTGTCATCTAAATAATGTTAATTAGAATTAAATATGTTGTTGAAATTCCGAGTTTGAAAAAAATCGGATAACCGGAAGTGCGTTTACTTTACCACTTTACTAAATGATTTATGCACTTTTTCAAAATTTTCTCAAAAATGGCTCCGACGATTTTTTATGAAACTTCTTATATAAACTAAACATGCAAAGATCTACAACTTTTATCTAAAACATTTCTCTGGGAAAATTCTTTTAAGGGCACTTTTAGGGGAGGGGTAGGGTTAGATTTTCATCTAAAGTGCTATCCTAGTTGATTATACAATTCTATCATCCAAACATAATTAGTTAGAAATAAATAGATGGCTGAAATTCCAAGTTTCAAGAAAATTAGTAAACCGGAAGTGCGCTTTTACTGAACAGTTTTTTCAGTTTTCGACGAATTTCATTAAATTTGGTACACAAACTATAAAATTTGTCAATTATCATTTTGAGAACTGGAGTAAGAGAAAGTTGTGTGAGTGTTTCACACCAGATTTTTTTAATGTCGTACACTATTCTTATAGTTATCTGCATTATCCCATCAACATAGCTTTTCTTAAAATCAATTGAATTTTTTTACACCTTGAATTGTTGTTGAATTGATTTAAAAACAATTTTTTAATTTTTCTTTTTCCCTTCTAAAATTAGTAATACTAGTGATGTTTTATTATATACGAGGTGTGTAAATTAAGTAATGAGACTGATTTTCTAGTGTTCGATCTGGCAACACTGGAGACGCGGCGCATGCGTGGTAGGGCAAGTAAACATCTGATACACGTCCAGTGCAAATTTGAAAATGCTAGAGTTGTTGCCCTGTCCGTAGTGACTTTTTTTGTGAGCAAGGTTTGTTCAGTGCGTTTTAAAAATGAGTGACATCAATTACGAACAACGTTGTGCTATCAGGTTTTGCTTCAGACTTGGGCACAGTGCAACGGAAACGTTTGAAAAAACTGTGCCAGGCCTATGGAGACAATGTTTTGTCGAGAGCACAGGTTTTTAGGTGGTTTAAGTCGTTTGCAGAAGGAAGGAAATCAATTGAAGACGAGCCTCGCAGCGGAAGGCCTTCATCTTCAAGAACCGACGAAAATGTTGGCAGAATCCGCGATCTCGTGCGTTCAGATCGTCGTTTGACAGTCCGAATGATCGGCGAAGAGTTGAATTTGACTCACACAACCGTTCATCAAATTTTGACTAATGAATTGGGGATGAGAAAAATTTGTGCAAAAATGGTTCCGAAAAATCTTTCACAAGAGCAAAAAGACATCAGAAAGGAAAGGAGCCTTGACTTTTTGGGAGCAATTGAAAACGATCCCAATTTTTTGGAACGTGTTATTATTACAGGAGACGAGTCTTGGGTGGTTGAGTATGACCCAGAAACTAATCGCCAGTGCATGCAGTGGCACACTTCAACCTCTCCAAGGCTAAAAAAAGCTAGAATGAGCAATTCAAAAATCAAATGCATGCTGATTTGCTTTTTTGATAGCCAAGGAATCGTTCACAAAGAATTTGTGCCTCAATGCCAAATGGTAAACCAACATTTTTACCTAGAAGTTCTTGAGAAACTTCGAAAAAGAGTCATGCGTGTGAGACCAAACATCAAAAACAAGTGGGTGTTGCATCACGACAATGCTCCGTGTCACACCGCGATTTCTATTAATGAGTATTTGGCCAGTAATAACATTCCTGTGGCTCCTCAGCCTCCTTATTCACCCGACTTGAGTCCATGTGACTTTTTTTTGTTCCCCAAATTGAAAAATCACCTCAAGGGACGTCATTTTGGAACATTGGAGAATATTCAAACAGCCGTAACGTAACCGACCAATTGAAGTCTATTCCAGTATTCGAGTTCCAGCACTGCTATGACGAATGGAAGAATCGTCTTCAGCGTTCCAAGGTGGCTTCCCAAGGTAGTTATTTGAAGGGGACAATGTTGCATTGTAATTTTATTTGAATAAAAAAATCAGTCTCATTACTTAATTTACACACCTCGTATTATTCATTTACTTGTTATCTCATTCTCATGACGTGATATTTCCATCATGCTTTACTAATGTGTTAATTTTGCCGTTTTTTTGTTTTTTGTTTGAACAGTTATTTAAACATTGACTTGTACATTAAAAAGGCCGACTATTTTCATAACAATTTATTAATTTTTTCATTACTTTATTTTATTGTTTTTTCATTATTTTTATTTTATCTTACAGCGGTAAGTAAACCGTTATATTTATGACAGATTTTTCGAAAATCAATTTTCACTGTTTAAAAAAAAAAAAAGTTTGTGTGATTTTTGTGTCTTAATGTCAATTGTGTTATTTCAGTAAAGATAAATCACGCATGTTTAATTTTGATAAGAATGACGTAAGTCATGACATCTAATTAAATTCTGGCTATTCTGGTTTACTGGCTAACGAATTGTTTTTACACCTTAACGAACACTCTGATGTTGTTGGCTCCATCCTTAGAACCTTTCAAAAAAAAAAACTCTTCAGGATATTAGCATTTCAGCATTCGATTCTCTTTAAATTCGGAATTTGAGCACATGTTTAATTCCATTAAAAAACATCCACAGGTAAAAAGACTTCGTGCAGTATTCTAAAGTGACACTTTACAGGGAAGCGTATATCGTTGACTTTACACTGAACATTAACTCCTATCCTAGAACCTTTCTAAAAAAAAAATTTCATAGAAAAATATTTCAAGTGGTAGCCTTGCAGCCTTTGAGGATGTTTATCGGAGTTTCCTCCGGTCCCCGCAGAATCTGCACAGGCTATCAAGCTTAGCTTCGTAGATATCCTCTTCAGTCTACAGTCCCCGTGAGGCCAATCTTTTTTCGGTTGCAACGTCTCAAACAGAGCTTTACCTGCCTCAGTCTTGGGAAGTAGTTCCATAGTTGCGACCTCTCACCTTCTTTTTAAGTTCCCCTAAAAAAAACTGGTAGCTGACCCCACAAAAGGGTTCAGACTCAAAGAGTGGAGACACAGCTCCTCTCCTTGCCAGAACTTCGGCCATCTCATTTCCTCAATGTCCACATGGCATCCAAAAAAAAAAGACTTTATTCATCCTGCCCAAGTCATTGAGTTTGTCTAAGTATTCCCAAACCAACTTAGGGCTAATAACGCAAGAACTAATAATAATAATTGTTTATTTAAAATTATATTCCAATATCATACACAAATTTACCTAGGAAGGCCAATATACACTATAACCTCCAGCAATCTGTAAATATATTGATTTGTTTTAATTGGTTGAAATTTAGAGAAAAGCTATAAAAAAACAACTTTAGCATTTATATATACATAAATGTTTAAATTAAGGAGTGTTCAACCCTCCTATGTCTGTACTCACAGCTCAAGTCATGGTCCCTTATTTGTCTGCACAGGTTACTGTGACTTTCTTCACACTTGCTAAGAAGTTTAAGGCGACCTTTCTAATGTGATGTTCAATATAGTCCATTTATTGTGCTTAGGTGGAGATCTGTAATACGGGTATAGCGAGGAGAGGTTGCCACCAACCTTAGAAACTTGTTTTGCACATAGCACATAGCGGCATAGGTCTTACTACGACCTTGTAGAGGAGAAGCTTATTCTTTGGCGAGACACAAGAACTCAGCGCTCTAATAATTAACTGGCTGTCGGAAAGGCTAACATTCTCTTGATTCGATGTTCCCTATCGAGGTTAAATTGAACACATCCTATTCCAATTCCTATATTTCCGTCTGGGAAGAAGCTGGGAAACCTTTCCATGGATTCTGAGTGTTTGGTTCTTCGACCGAATACTTCTGCCCCGATTTTCTCGAGCTGCTTAGTCGAGAAATCTCAATAAAATGAAAAATCCAGTCAGTAAATATTGGATATTTTCCTTTAAGGGATTTTGGCCATTACATTCCTGCCACCCAGGAGCTTCTTGCTTTTTTATTTCTTGAGTTGAGCTATTAACACAAAGACACACACACACGCACACACAGATCTATTTATAAAAACCATTTTTGCGGACTTTCGGAACGTGTATTTTTGATGCTTTCTTGAAAATTTTACCGCTTAGGGGATAATGCATTGCGACCCGAGCCTTCTCAGTGCCTCTCAGTAAGACAGCTGCGAGCAATGTTCTCTAGTTTAGACAGTACTGCTCAGGCAATCACCGGACAGTGAGCTGTACAGGGAAGCACTGCTGGACTTACATCCGGGACCTCCGCATAGGAGTCCAACTCACTATCACTGAGTTAATCCCTTCCCTTCCCCATAAGGGAAAGTAAAAATTATATAAATTTATAATTATCCATAATTTTCACATTTATTTAAACTAAAAAACTGAAAAATCAGTTCTGCAAACTGTATAATTCCGGCCTATCGATTTTTGGCCGTTTTATGTTATGCTGACCCAACACACAAAACCACACAGAGAGTAATTTTCAAAAACCAGTGGATACTCAAGAAATCTGAAAACATATTGGAAATTTTCGAAAATTTGAAGATGAGAAGCAATAGGAGAAAGTAAAAATTACGGATATGAAGAAATTTTGTTTACCGGAAGTTAAGAAATATGAAGTTTTCAAGTTGTGTGGGGGTACTTCATGCCACGTATTTTTATTTTTTTTTAAATAATTTATCTTACGATCATTGTGTTCTACTTTTAATTTTTAGGGAGTTTTGGTAAAGATCTGTCCGACATAACCAAGCTATTCAAAAAAGAGAAATAAACACGAGATAGAGAGATTTTGTGAATGAAAATCATGATAATCAACAGAAAAGCATTTAGTTACCACCAGAATGATCACCTGTTGCTAGTTGCTGCCTAATGTGAGAGAGATCTAATTTTACTAACTGCACCCTATTTACTTAATTGTTTCGTCATCATTTTAAACATCATGGTTGGGGCTTTTATCTCTTAACTTTTACAGTAATAAGTTATTTCCATTAATCAGTGGTTGTAAACTTTTAAATAAACTATACCTTGGAGAAGATTTTTTTCTTAAAAACAATTCAGTATATTTTAAAAACCGAATAAAAAAATCTACACAACGTCTTTCTATTCATGTAGCTAATAAAAAAAAAAAATGAAAAATTAACAATTTTTCTTGAATTTTGAATCTTTACTTAAGTTTAATTGCCCTAACATAAATTAGTGGAGGTGGGTGGAAGATACATGTTAGTTCTTAGGTAATGCAAGTATATCTGAATGTGATTACCTTGTAGTGTACAGACAGCGGCCTAGAGTAAACCCTGGGAAAAAAATCTAATGTCACAGATGCCCTTAGACATTCCAGAATCAATGTTTCTAGAAAAAAAAAACATTTCAAATATAAGTGATAGGTTTATATCTGTGTAGTTAACATTGCATGTTTAAAGAAGATGTAACATCAACCCGAAGAGAGTAAAGTGAAGAGAAACGAACCCAAGCACTCTCTCGACTGGTGTGAGAGAAACTGTATAAATACAGCGAAGGACAGTTAAAGAGTTCATATACAGTACGATACAGTTCAACATAGTTCACTATAGTTCATCACCTCACCAATCACTTCGTGTTATTCTCATAGCACTCTACCTTGACCATTCTCTACAGGCAGACTGTGTCTCTGTATTATTATTATACATAGTTAACCACTGTTAACCTAGTCTTCTTATTTCATCAACCTAATACATCCATTATATCAGCGGAGATGATGTAGCAGCAACCAAAGAGAGATCAGCAACAAAGAGAAGAGAAACGAACCCAACCACTCACTCGAACTGGATTGGGAGAAACTGTATAAATACAGCGACAGACAGTTAAAGAGTTCATATACAGGACGATACAGTTCAACATAGTTCACTATAGTTCATCACCTCGCCAGTCACTTCGTGTTATTCTCATACCACTCTACCATAACCATTCTCTATTGTAAAGTCCAGGCAGATGTGTCTCTTTATTATTATACATAGTTAACCAATGTTAACCCAGTCTACTTATATCATCAACCAGACCTAAATTCTCTCCACTTAACACATCCATTATAAGAAATAAGCAATAATAGTAATAATATATTGCACTTTAAAATGTATTCAATTGAAAATAAGTTTTTATCATTCTATATCATGTTAATTAAATTCATAAAAGAAAATAATTTAATATTTCCAAAGAAAATAATTTACTTTAAAATGTAAAAATTCTTTTTTCTCAACTTTTTCAATTAATTATTTATCTATTTATTCCAAATTATTATGCTAAAAAAATTTTTTATTACATGTATATAATTTTATATCTGTCATGGACTACAAATTAATAAATTCCTTCTGTTCCTCTCTCCCTCTCCTTCGTTTTAAAATGACACAAGAAGACATCATTATCGCTATCTTGCACATCACCATTGCTAGCTTTCAGCATCCTTAGCTAGCGATGGCTCTCAACAAGGCCATCACTAGCTGCTACAGCATGAGCTAGTTTTCATCATCATTGCTAGCTTTCAACATCAATGGCTAACTGTCAACAGCTTCATCACTAGCTTTCTGCATCAAAAGCTAGTCTCTATTAACTTAGCTAGTTTCAATAATCCCAGGCTAGCTGCAACAAACTCGTAGCCAAACAAGATGTGCTACACGCATACACTCTCACCCGCATGCTCAAATTTTTCACATATAAAAAATTTCTTCATGAGAGGGGATGGTGTAACAGCAACCAAAGAGAGTAAAGAGAAGAGAAACGAACCCGAGCACTCTCTCGGACTGGAGGGAGAGAAACTTTATAAATACAGCGACGGACAGTCCGGAGATATACAGTTCAATATAGTCCACTATAGTTCATCATCTCGCCAGTCACTTCGTGTCATTTTCATACCCTTCTACCTTAACCATTCTAAATTGTAAAGTCCAGGCAGACTGTGTCTCATAGTCATTATTATACATAGTTAACCAGTGTTAACCCAGTCTTCTTATATCATCAACCAGACCTAAATTCATTACACACATCCATTATAAAGACGTTCCCGAGAACGTATAAAGAATACTTCACGTTTCTTCTTGTTTGTATTGATATTTAATGTACATAGTAGATAGTATATTGTACTGAAACGGTAGTTGGGATGAAAACTTAATGTTGCAGCTCCCATAGAACTTCCAAAATTTAATTTTCCTATGGATCTGTGAATTTAAAGATCTATGTTTGTGAGATGAGTATTTGAATTTTAAAGAAAATCGTGGTAAAAATGAGAAAACTAGTCAGTAAAGTCTACTTAACGGATTTTGATTGATACGGATTTTGTTTGAATTAACGGATTTTATAGTGGTAGGACCAAAACGGAATATACAGCTTGAGGTTCCTGCGATTTTCCGTTATACATTTTTTTTTAATTTCTCTTATTACCATTAAGAGGAAGTATTGCGATCATGTCTAATTTTCGATTTTGAGTTTTTAACGAAAATATATGTTTAGAAGTCCCCGGAGTACGAAAAAAGTGGATTTGTTTTTGTTTGCAGGGAGCTCAAACATTGGTATTCCATTTAGATAATACCACCGCATTTGACACAAACGTTTCGATCAAATTCCATTAACCGGAAGTTCGACTTTGCTGAATACTTTTTTTTTTTAGGCAGTTTGTTGCCGGATAGAAGCACTCTAAGGTATTCCCAGATCGCCCAGAATTCCTCCGCAGATCGTATCTCCTCGCTAACGAGAGATAAGGAGGATAGGACCTTGATTATTTGACGTTTCCCTCCAAAGGATGATATACTTACAGTATAGGTCTTGGTTGAGAATTCTCTCATAACTCATTAGAAATTGGGGCAAGAACAATGCAAACTGTGTTTTACTTTCTTCGTGGATGTGAGAAGTTTACTCGGAGACGATTCTTAATGTTTGGAACGGGAACATGATCATCAAACGGAATCAAAGTTATATTTCACCTCAATTCTAACCTTCATCAGCGTTCTTTTGTGGTGATTGATTCCGCAGAACTGGAAAGCATCAGAGACATTTTCCGTGGTAGCCTGCTTCATTTTAAAGTCATCGACCGGTTACGGGCGTTCGCCCATCTATTAGGATGCTTTTGTCAGACAGTTTGATAACACAGACTTGCACAGAGCAAATTCACTTTATACATTCTTATAAACTGTATAAATATAAACTCGTATAAACAGAGTGTATAAACTGAATTTGCTCTTGCAAGTCTGAGATATCACACTGTCTGACAAACGCAACCTGAAGATGGGCGAATGCCCGAAACCGGTCGATGACCACAAAATGAAGCAGCAGGCTACGACGGAAAATGTCTCTGATTCATCAGCGTTAATTGATTGATATGAGATGAAACTGGAATACCATAATGCATTATAGTCTTTCTACTGGCCTAAACTATATTAACTCGCTAGAAATCGCATAGAATAATGCTGATTTGTAAAATAAACAAAAAAGTAAACTTATGCGTGTATTTGCATGCGGTTTATGTCTGATTATAAGTTATTGCCGGAAGTGGAAAGGAGAAATACTTTACTACAAATTTCCCTTGGTAATATCATCATCATCATCACCAATCGCAAGACTCATCTATCGCCCGTGACCTCCTTTCCTATACAAGGAGTTTCTTCCATCCTTCTCTATTTTCCACAGCGTTTTTCTATTCCTTCATGCAATTTCCCTCTTTTCGATGCTTCCTTGCCATTAACCTGAGTCTCGTATGTCATCCTTGCCGTTCTCTCAATTCTCAATACCTAGGACAAGCCCAAACCTGTGTAATCTATTCTCCTCTATCTTCACTTCCGCTGTACCCATAGACTGGCCCATCCTATCATGTTACGTATTCTGCTTCGTTCTTAGTAATATATCAAGTACAAAACCAGGTCAAGGTCCTTAATCCAACACCTCATATAGGGCGGTTTACCCCTCTAACCACCCAGCCATCACTAGCCTTTATGGCTGATTTAATAATGACAATTTTTTGTTTCAGATGTAGATTGTTTTCTAAAGATATTATCCGCTTGTTGTAGTTAGTTCAGAACAAAACGGGAACAAAAGAGTATTAATACTGTTTTACATGGAAGAACACTAATTATGGCTAGGAAGGTAAAAGAATAACTGAACTTTAAGACATCCGCGTACACTATAAATCTGCTAGACATTGTTATAATACACAGTGCAGGGATATTGACCCATTTTGCAAAGAAAACTGCCGAGAATCTCAGACCATCAACGGCATTTAATTAGTACAATAAAAGGAATTTTTTTTTTTTTTATATACATATATATCACAAACAGCTTCGTTTGCACTTTGCCGTGGAAGTCCCAGGAGGTGCAGAACTCACCCACTTTGCCAACCGCTCTCACAATTAGCATGATGAATACATGATCTGAAAAGGCACTGATATTAATATTTTACTTTTTATAATGGCACTATCGTTATTTCCACTCTCAACAATTCTTTATTACTAGATTACTTTCCTAAAAGTTTTTTCAACTTATTAAACACGTCTAAATAGTTTCATCTAAAAATAGATATTAGACGTCATGACTCTTTTTTTTGTTGCTATTATTATATTTATGGATACCGATAAATTACTTTTCAAATATTTATACATCTATTTATAGTATAAGCAAGTGGTTTGATGTAATGATCTTAAATTATGCATTATAATGGATAAGGTTGGCTCCTTGAAACTGTTTTAGGCTCACAAAAGCATAATCATCAGCAAACCAAGGGGGCTCAGATTACTTTTACGTTTAAATTGTTTAGAAAGTTTTAAAAATATTGATCTTGTAAGGGTGTTGTGAGGAGATGTTGGTTGTTGATGATGATAGATAAACATCTTAAGATTGGTTTAAGATATATAATTGATATGTGTATATATATAACTAACTGCCAAGGACTTTACACTTTAGAGTTTAGAACTGAACTGGACTGACAGACTGACGTGGCTAAAATGATATGTACGGAGTGCGAATCAACAGAATGATGTCTGATGTGTAAGACTGAATTGAACAGAATTATCTTGACTTCATATATATATACTGGCCGAACCTCTCCTCTCTGTGCGAGAGGGGCTGTTTCTCTCCGCTAGAGTGGATGAGTGGTGGGGGTTCACTACCCCCCCCACAATCTGTTCGAGTTGAAGCTGCAATACACAAATAAACCTAATGCATTTGCAGTACATTTATGTTTAACTTATTCTCTTATAATTCATCGTAGATTTTATTATATAGCAGTGGTTCTCACCATTTTTTGGTGTCCCGACTCCCTTCAGAAGACCACTCACTTCAAGACTCAAGGCATTCTGAAAACTATACTGCTTTTATTTATGCTATTACTGCTTCTATTTATTAATTTCACAAACTATTTTCGTTACGAAAGCCTAATGAGACTGATTTTTATTACTGTTGCTTACAGGAAAAAATCTAGCGTGAAACATTCACACAACTTTCTCTTACTCCAGTTCTCAAAATTATAATTGACAAATTTTATAGTTTGTGTACCAAATTTAATGAAATTCTCGAAAACTGAAAAAACTGTTCAGTAAAAGCGCACTTCCGGTTTACTAATTTTCTTGAAACTCGAAATTTTGGCCA
>JAAEAF010004713.1:0-99453 GCA_011037195.1 Triatoma infestans | reverse complement strand
AAACGCATCCTTAGGATAGGCGAACGCCCGAAACCGGTCGATGAACACAAAAAGAAGCAGGCTATCAGGGAAAATATCTCTGATGCTTTCCAGCTTTGCGGAACCAACCACAACAACTATGGAAGAAGATGTTCTTGATCGATGTTAGGTAGAACAAAGAAGGTTCAGGGCGGCCATCATGTGACGTTGATGATGCTTTACAAGAAGCTGTCGAATCAAATCCAACCATAAGGACAGTACACTTGCCGCAGATATGACAGTATCTAGAAATACCATTAACCTATGCAAAAAGTAAAAAAAAAAGATAATGCTACATAAACTTAAACCTCAACAGGCCGCCAGGAGAATGGAAACTTTAAAGCCACGTTGCGTTTGTTGATTATTTTGTTACGCAATAGAACTCTTGAATAAATAATTTTATTTCAATTCAAAAATATGTGAGGAAGTATAAACTCACAGTATAAGTAAAGTAAAGTATAAACATACTCCAGTTTTAAGAAGCATAAACTCAAAAATTGTTTTTGCTTTATTCTTGATTGTAAACGTATTCTTTTTCTCCAATCACACGCTAAAAATTCAAATCAATAATTTAAATTTAAAGACACAGAAGAATATAAAAAAAAAAAGTGTATATTAAATTCTTACTTCCAAGTTTCATACGACTAATTTACATTAATGGTCAACATCTGTTAATTTAATATCCCATTATAACCAACCCAAAGTATAAAAACAATAAACGTCACTTTAATAATTTCTTTTTAATTATCATCTTTTTAATTTGTTCACTTTTACAGCCCAATTATTATAATTAATGTTAAACAGAGGAAAACAAAAAACCACTTTAATAGCTTTTATGTATCTAAATTTAATTGCAAGGCAGAAACTATTTGAAAGAATAAGAAAAAAACAAACAAAACAGAATCAGTGATGCCAACTTTGATTATTAATACAAAACAATATTAACCAATACCGATTAAATATAAATTAGAGTAATTATTGTTTTTGCCAATTACTTTATTTGCAATTATTTTACAAATTCTAATAAATATTTTTGTGGTAATAAACATTTCTATATATTTTAAATCAAACTAATTTCAGTCAACAAATTTTTGTATAATATTAACATAAAAAAAAAAAAAAATGGTGTGAATTACTCAGATGACGTCACTTACCGTAATTAATGTAGTTTGACAAATTTTCTTCTAACATTATCGTTTGGAGAGAGCGAAACTTCCAAAAAAAAACCGTGACTTCCAACGCCCCGAAAACCTCATCAAATCTAGTTTTTCAGAAATAGTTTTAAACAAAATAAAAATCTGGTGTGAAACACTCACACAACTTTCTCTTTCTCCTATTCTCAAAATTATAATTGACAAATGTTATGGTTTGTGTGTACCAAATATAACAAAATTCGTCGAAAACTGAAAAAAGTGTTCAATAAAAGCGCACTTCCGGCTTACTAATTTTCTTAAAACTTGTAATTTTGGTCATCTAATTAATTTTGTTTGAATTATTATTATTATTATTATTTTTATTTTACCTAAATAAATTACATAACAAGTAACATAAGGTACGTCAAAATTACATAATAAACAATAAGTTTGCTAGTTCAAATAGTCCTTGCTCTGATGTTTGCACTTTGTTCTCACTAGAAAATAAACACTATCCAACACTGTATTTAGTCTATCCTGAAGTGTCCCAGCGCCCACTTCTCTTCCAGAAACTCATTTATTTTATAAAAACTGTTTTCCTTAAAGAAATGTTTTAACGTTTTCTTAAATGGTTCAGTCTTCATACCCATTATTTCCCTCGGCAGTTTGTTAAACAATCTTACACTCATCGCACTTGGAGCTAACTCCGACTTCGCCAATCTTCTCACTGGTAAGTGTAGATTATTTTTATTTCTAATATTGTAAGAGTGTTTATCTCCTCTACATTCCATATTTTTCTTTCCTTTTAGATTAACCAGATACTTAAAAATATACAATGAGGTCAGTGTCATTATTTTGTGAGTCTGGAACAATTTTCTACAACTATCTCTTGGTTGCTTTCTATAAACGATTCTTATTGCCTTCTTTTGCAGTCTGAATGTGGTTACAGCGTCAGGCGCTCCTCCCCATAGTACTATCCCATAAGACAGTTTGGAGTGAAATAAACCAAAGTACGCAGGTTCTTAACGTCTCAGCCCGTAATTCGTCTTTTAGACTTCGCAACAGGTAGATAACTTTTGATAGTTTACTATTTAATTCACTAATATGATTTTTCCATGATATACTTGAGTCAAGTATGATTCCAAGGAAATTAGTACTTGTACTTTTTTCTTGACGTTTAATCGTAAATTCTTTAGTGAATGTTTTTTCTTCATTTAAGATTAATTCATTTTTCGCGATCCATGTTTTGAGTTGTTTCAGGTTATCCTGTGCAATATTCAAGGCTAGCTTTGTTTCATTACTTCTTGTCACTAGAGTAGTGTCGTCCGCATAGAGAATTACTTTACAAGGCACTTGTCCGCCTACTTCTATCATTATGAATGATAGAATTGTATAATCAACAATGATACCACTTTAGAGGAAGCTCTAATCCCAACACCTCCCCTAAAAGTGCCCATAAATGAATTTCCCCAGAGAAATGTTTTTAAGTAAAATATGTGGTAGATCTTTGCATGTTTAGTTTTATACGAAGTTTCAAGAAAATCAACGGAGCCATTTTTGAGAAAATCACGAAAAACTGAAAAAAAAATCATTTAGTAAAGTGGTAATGTAAACCCACTTCCGGTTATCCGATTTTTTGAAACTCAGAATTCAACAACATATTTAATTCTAATTAACATTATTTAGATGACAGAATTGTCTAATAAACTGAAATAGCATTTAAGATGAAAACCTAACCCCACCCCTCTCCAGAAGTGTCCTTAAACGAATTTTCCTGGAGAAATGTTTCAAATAAAAGTTGTAGCTCTTTGTATGTGTAGTTGATATGTCAGGTTTAAAGAAAATAGTCGGAGCCATTTTTGAGAAAATCGCAAAAACTTAAAAAAAAAACTAATAAAGTGGTACTTCCGGTTGAGGAATTTTGACAGATAACGCACCGTCAGATCCCATGGTGATATCTAAACGTAATATCAAGTTTCAACTTTCTGTGGTTTTTCGTTTTTGAGCTATGCTGTTCATATATACACACACAGACGATTTGCTTAAAACCACTTTTTTGGACTCAAGGGACCTCAAACGGATATTTCCGGTGAAAACTTGATATCGAAAATTTGACAAGATTACAATACTTCCTCTTACTAGGAGTAAGAGAAAGTAAAAATGAGAGGTCCACATAAGTGTAGTTAGTATACCAAGTTTAAAAGAAACCTGATGATGGTTACAGTATTAAGAGAAAAATGAGAATATGATAAGAAAAATTCACAACCTTTCTTACGGCAATTTTCAAAATTCTAATTGATCGAATTTTCATTTAAAATTTTATAATTTTAACAAATAGTTTCGGTATCTTTGTAGGCTACTGAATTTTAATACATTGTTAAAAATGTTGGACTTAGCGACAAACCTGATAGTAAAAAGAATAAAAAAAAAAAAAAAAAAAAACAACTAAAAAATAAATCTATAAATAAAAGAAAATTAATGTTTTTGTATTTCTCCCAAAGTTTCGGGGAACATTCTTCATCTTCTTCAACATAAAGAAAATAAAAATAAAGAAAATTATAAAGAAAAGATATTCAATATGTGAATGGGTCCGCCGCAATATTAGATAACATCTGGTATTTTATCCGTCGTAGCATGTATATTGATTTTGTTACTGACCGATTTCGGATTTTCATCCATCGTCAAACTTCATGTAGAGAGAGTTCACATCAGCGTAATGTTTCTGTTACACTCACACTTATTGGTTTGTTGGTTGTACGAGGCATGTCCAGAAAGTAAGTGTACTGAGGCTCTCACGGCCGGAGGGATTTTGTTTTCGACATGTTGGCCACACTATCGTGTAGCCTGATTCCTCCCCTCCGCAACGAGACTGGTTCGAGGTCAGTACGTTGAGAACTGTCGACGCGACAATACGTTTCGTAAAAAATGTCAATCCAATCTCCCGCCAAGTGTGAAATATTCAAGGTCGGGCAAGAGTTTTTGAGACGCTACAAACTCCATGGAGATGAATTTCTCCGCTCCATCATTACTGGAGATGAAACTTGGTTTGCACACTACACACCTGAAACCAAAAGGCAGTCTCAACAGTGGCGTCACACCTCTTCACCCTCCGCCAAAAAGTTCAAAACCACAATTTCAGCCAAGAAAATCATGGCATCCGTGTTTTGGGACTGTCAAGGCATAATTTTAATTGAATATATGCCTCAAGGGGAGACCATCAACTCTGCAAGATACTATGAGACACTAAAAAAATTGTGGAGGGCGATTCAGAACAAAAGGCGAGGCATGCTGACAAAGGGAGTCTGCATGCTGCACGACATTGCCAGATCACATACTGCTTGCCTCATTTAAATGGGATGTCCGGAACCATCCCGCGCATTCCCCTGACCTAGCACCTTCAGATTACTATCTCTTTACCACCCTGAAGCTACACATGGATGGAAAAAGGTTTTCAACCGACAAAGAGGTGAAGGGGGAGATGGAGAAGTGGACGAAGGGGTTGGCGGGAAACTACTTCGAGGAAGGCATAAAAAAATTAATACCCCGGTTCACCACATGCATTGAGAGGAATGGTGACTATGTCGAAAAATAGCTTACATATGTACTAATGTAACCAGGTAATTTTTTTGTTCAAATAAAAATTTATGTAACCTACAAAAATTCAGTACACTTACTTACTGGACATGCCACGTATATATGGTTGGAGGTTTTTAACGATGGAACATCCTATTTATTATACACTATTTTCTAATGTCTAATCATAATTAATAATAATTCCATTTTGTCATTAAACACACACACACACACACACACACACACATAGTAACATAACCTTATAACCTCCCGCACATTATTATTATAATAGGGGTGCCTAGTGGCATGGGATCTAAGCCTATATGGCTTTTATCCCCCCCGATACCCCCCCCCATTCAACCCCTTAAATAATCTCCCCCGGTAGCCTAACCGGTCAATCTACAAATATCCCAAGATATTCTTCAACTCACCCAGACAATCCTGCGAGAGTGGTAGCCTCCCAAATACACGAAACCTATTACCAGCGAAACGGGGGCACTGACATATAAGTAATGATACACCGTTTCCTAACACCATCATCACGGTTCTGACAAATAGACGTCCTCCTTATATTAAACAAGTGACTATACACCCAAGCGTGTCCAGTCACTAACCCCAACCAAGGTCCTCAGGCCTGTCCTACTAAGGGACAGAGGGTAATCCGAAACTCCCTGCTTTCCCGCACATATATATAGAACCAACAAACCAACAAGTGTGAGTGTAAAAGAAACATTACGTTGAAGTGAACTCTCTACACAAACTTGGTGAATTTGTTCTGACGATGGCTGAAAATCCAAAACCGGTCAGGAATAAAATGAATATGCATGCTACGACGGATAAAATACCAAAAGATGTTCATTTTATCAGAATACGTCTGACACTTAGCATGCGGATGGTAGTTTACAACCATCCACAAATACATTCTTTTAACATGAACATTTTTTCTAAAAAATTTTTCATATTCTTGTCCTTATTGAAGTATCCCTTGAAAATTTGTGAACAATGTTCGCCGAAATATTGGGAAAAGTGAAAAAAAAATTAAATGAAAAAATCTGTTGATTTTTTACCAGCACTTTCAACTCTAACCTAACCTGTCAGATAGGCTAACAGTTGTTTAGTTTTTAGTTTTCTTCTTAGGACATATCCTCTTGGTGTTCCCTTAATAAGATCCTTTCCAGCCACTCCGAAAGCTCTTCTGCACCAATCTTTGCCTTTCTTTTTTAATAGAAGAAGGAAGTCTTCTTTAATACCAGTTCTTGGGTATTTCTTCCACATTTTTTCCCCTTGAACTCTTGTTCCTTATGTAATCCTTACTTTATCCATTCTTAACAAGTGACCAATACCATCTATGTCTTATTCCCCCTTATTATTTCGTCTATAGCATTTACATCGAGAATCTGTTTGTAATAATTCTGTTTCTTATTTTATCTGGACGCGTTTTTTTTTCCGTTCTCGATTTTACGAAGGAATCTTAAATACGGCTGCCTGGAATTCGTCTGTAGGTTTTTTTTTTTTTTTTTTTTTTAATTTATGGCGCATCAAAATTTATGGTCATTGGCGCCCGGAGCTTTCCGGATAGTGTTCACTTGTTACAGACAACATTGGCTCATTACCGGGACTGTAAGCTATAGATGCTATTGGAGAGAGAAAATCTAAGGACATCACTGCTGGACTCTAACTCACTACCACTGAGCTGATCCCTTCCATTCTCTTTAGTTTAAATTATTATTATGGTAAGTAATATAACGAATACATGTTATCTTCTATAATATCATATTATGGCAATCAAATCAGAATTAATTAATCGTAAGCCAAAAATAATAATAATAATAATCATATAATTATTTCCCATTGGTTTGTGAGAAGATTGGTCATTTATGTAAGAAATAAAACACAGTTCTTAGCTGACGTTTCGACTTCTATTCATAGTCTTTATCAGTGTTACAGAAAAACAAAAACAAAGGGAAGAGTACAGGAATAGATGTCTATGAGTAAACTTCTGTTTTTTTTTGTTTTTTTTATAGCACTAATTAAACTTCAAATAAAAGTCAAAACGTCTGCTAAGAACTGAGTTTTATTTCTTGCATAAAATGTATTTAATAATCGTCTAATTACGCAAGTGGTCTAGAAATCTACAATATTAAATAAAATATAACTAAATATTTATAAAAGTTTATATAAAATTATTTGTTAAGGAAAACTTTTAAAGCTGATATTTAAGTAAAAGTTAAATTAAAGTCTTCTAGACATTTTACTGTTTAAAAGTTATTTCTTACAAAAACTTGTGTCATAACTATCGCATTTAATAAGATAAACACACAGTTTACTGTACTGTAAGTTCCGTTAAATGTACATAACTTATTAAATGCATAAATATAAAAATAGCAAACTAATTAGTAAACTTAACTTGATAAGAAAAACCCACTTAAACAGGAAGTAACTAGACTAGGTTGGGAAAAACTAAATTACTGTTAATAATAGTGTATGGTTAGATATTATACTACAGGCACATTGAAATGTCTTGAACTTCAGATTGAAGCGTGTTGGATAGTTTGGTTCAGAGTATATTGTGTGGGGGAAACTTCGATTTCCTTTTTTCTGGGAATGTGACAGTTTGCGCGGAAGTAGTTCCAAATAATTTTTGGCTGCAGAAAGCACAGGATAGAAATTCTCTTTTTCATATCTTGCTGGCATAAAAATGTCAATACAAGGATAATGTGATACTGCGACCAGGCAGCAACAGGGTATAGCCGAATATTTACATCTTTTTTGGAAGGCATCCGTTACTGTTTAGCAAACCGAAACAGTTTTATTCCTATTAAACAAATAATGAGCTCTCAAAATCTATGGTCGACCAGATATGTCTTGTTCGAGCCATGAGGGGGCTACCGATGACCGTGAGGCTGACTTTTATACGAACGTCCGCTTTAGGTTGCCGATCTCTAGTTTAAGGCGTATTTGCATATAGAGTGGCCTACACGACTCAATAGAACAATCCGCTATCTCGACCATCAAAAAGTTGTGAAAAAATAAAACAATAAATAGATGAAAAATACAATAAAGCAGCAAATGTGGTAAACATTTAGCGCTCGTCTAACACGCTCGAATCAAGTCTTGTGATTAAAAAAAAAAAAAGCACCGAACAATGCCTGACATTCATGAGCGCGAGTGTGATTAATCACGTACTCCGCGTCTCCGGCGGACGAAATTATTGGTTTATGGATCTCGGGGCTGCTGGGTAGGCCTCATAGGTTATCTACTTTTTTTTACCGATTTTTTTTTTACTTTTTCTTATTGTTAATAATTTATTGCCTGAGCCGTTCTGCGGATTGCCCAGGAGCCTGATTCAAGCTCCGTCAAGGATTGGATAGAAGAGCAGCATCTGCAAGGGTGGGAAAAAACACCAAGGCAGAGGCAGGCTAAGCCCTTCATTAAGAGACCTAAATTTATCAGGGAGCTGAAGCTAGTGAGCTAATAGTGTTAAGGCTTAATAGTAGGTCTATTAACAGGGCACTGTCGGCTGAATAGGCACATACACCAATTACACTTGCAGACAACGCGTTATGCCAATTCGGCAACGAAACCTCGGTTACACATCCTTCGTGAGTGTGCCGGCCTGATGATGACAAGGTTTCTTCAACTGGGAACAAGTAACCTCGAAGGCACGAACTTCATGGCGAGCCACTTTCAGCTTTGCTAGACCTGATTTCGGTCGAAGACTGAGTTAGGTTCAGCAGGTTATATACTTAGGTGTTATTTCAGACTGCAAGTTGAGTTTTATTCCCCGTATTAAAGAAATAAGAAGGAAGTCCAAAACGCTTACAGGGCAGCTTAGACACATTACTCATAAGGACTGGGGTCTTAAGAAGAGGACTGTCAAAATAATGTATAGAGGCATATTAATCGCGCAGGTGCTGCATTGCTTTCCCTATGGGCCCACAAAATTAGTGGTTCGGTTTTTCAGAGACATGTCTCTGGGACCCAAAGGTCTATTTTGCTAATTATGGATAGTTTTAGTCGCACAGTGTCAACCGAGACTTTGCAAGTTCTAACAGGTTGTCTTCCTCTGGACTTAGAGATTATTCAAGCTGCCTTAAAATATTTGTTGAGAAAAGGTGGAACGGTGAGCCTGAGTGGCATTACTGTGGAACCTTTCCCAAAGGTGGACGCTAGCAATGATTATATGATTTGACTGAAAAATAGTAGGATAACAAAAATTAGTGAGGATCTTTTGGACATATGGAAAGCCCGTTGTGCGAGTTCTGCGAAGGGAAGGACAACTTATAGGTATCTTCCGGACGCGACGGCTGGTCATAGAATAGTCCCAACGGATTTTTCATATGCGGTCTCCAGACTTGTAACCGGGCATGGGCAGATAAATGACAAATGGTTTAAAATGGGGCTCGTGAGAGAGGGTCGAAGAGGTGGCGAAGAGGAGACCGCTGAACACATACTTTTTGGACTGTGAGCTCTATGAAGATCTCTGCACAAACTTGTGGCGAGGAATTGGATTTCATGTTAACCTTAGCAGTGACACTCTGCCCTCGCTTCTGGAAAATGAGACTGCATATAATGCCTTCAAAATGTTTGCGGAATCTGTACTGTCGCGGCGTATGTCTTGGGGGGTCTTTCCCTAGAGTAGGCAGAGTGAATGTTTTGTGTGATAGTAATTTATTGCTTGTCTGTAGTCTGTGTGCGTTAGATTCGGGTAGCTGTAGAATTTTAGATGACCTCTCAGGAATATCCGAGTACTGAGAGGTTCCTTAGCTAGTCTTGAATGGATATGCAAGGTATGACTGTATTTATTGACTGTGTGAGGTTTGTATGTGTACTAGGTTATACTGTGGTTAGTCTAGGATGCTTTAGTTTTTATGTTCGTTTATGTGCACTTTTGAGTGTCCATCCCTCGTTTATTTATTTAGTGATTATGTATATAGAGAAACAGTTCTTTTACAGTAAAGTCGTTTGCGATAGATGAATAGTTTGCGGGCTGGGATGAGCGCGAGCTCAGGTACGCCGTGTAGTGTGTTTTGATTAAAAAAAAAAAAAAACTGATTAAGAGGTCGAAGCTGAAGGATATGTCTTTATCCCAGGGGATCCACAATAGACTTATTAATGCTGTTCGCAGTTGAATGAGGCTTTGCCCTCTCCGTTTTCATTCTAATCTAATCTACTGTTATTTAAAATATATCAATGTTTCGTAGCATTAATGTACATAATCTTTACTTTACCTTAAAAAAAAAACACAATGCTCAAAATTGAATGAAATTTCACTTTTTTATAGGGAAAATCAACTGTAGCCCCAGGTGGTGACCCCCCTCCGAATCGAGAAACATAGAATTGTTTTTTATAAAAAAACAAAAAAAAACAAAAACAAGCCATTCCAGATGATGGATAACCCAGACCTGAATGATTTATATAATCTTAAAATTGGTTCAAATTATAATAATGGATAGAAATTAGTTCAAATATTGATCAGATACTATAAAGAGAGAGGAGTTGCGTAAACATACTGTAGAAAGTTACGTTGAATCTAAAAAGGAGCCGTTTGGATGGGATAACTGCGAAGTATAAATTGTGGGTTATTAAAGATAATGGCCTGCTGTAACAAGTGCAAAATGTTCCCTCTTGTTTTCCCTCCTCTCACTCGCACTCTCTCTCTCTCTCTAGTCTCGAGCTTCTCTCCACGCTCTGTCTTAACCAGTGACTTTAACAACAACAACTACAACTGAGAGAGAAAGGGGAAAGTAGAAAAATCAGTGGCTACAGCTACCGGAGTTTGTTACTCCTCCTCACCCTTAGTCAAGAATAGACGTCGTCTTCTTCTTAATTTATGCATGCGGTCGTGAATTGGTTGTGGGATTTAAAAGGGAGGGGATCCAAGAATGAGAAAAAAAGTATGATAGTGGAAGTGAGAGAACAAGAGGAAATAAAAAAAAAAAAAAAAAAAAAAGAGAGAGAGAGAGAGAATATCAGAACTGATTACAATCCCTGGGCCTGAACACGATTTTGATACCAGTCGTGTGGTTTTATATAAAAATACGTAGAACGAATACAACCTCATTATTTGAAGGCGGGAAACTTGATATGCGACAAGAATACAGATCACGTTTGTGATATACGCTTCATTTTTTTTTTTAGCAATCGTGAAGAATATTTTGAATGGTTATTTCTTTTTTTACTTATATTGCTGTTTCTTTTTCTTTTTTTTTCATGCTGATTGTCAAAGGTAAAAGCAGAACGCTATGAATTTATGAAACTGAATCAATATAATTCCCCCAAAAAATCTGAAGTAGTATACTTGTCAAATTTGCTTAAGAAATTATAATTTTTTCTAAATTTTTCGTTGACTTCAATATTATCACAATGGGAGGCACTAAATTTAATAAACCCACTTTTTTGAGGAAAGTGTAACTTCATCCCTTCCCCCCAAAACTTTCTTAAATGAACTTTATCAGAAAAAAGTGATAAAAACAACAGTGTTAGGTCCCTATATGTATACTTAGTAAACCATATTTAATGAAATCTGATCATTCATTATTTCAAAAATTTAAGTGATTATTGGGGAGGGTTTTTTTTAGAAAGAGGGAAGGAATCTGGGTAGACATTCAAGTATTGTTAGGGTTTGATACAAGCGCTGTATTCTAAACTACTATATAATCACATTCAAATACTAGCTTCAATGTGCTGGGCACAATAGAAACCCAGAGACAAGTATAGTATTAGTAAAACTTCTAATTTTCGATATCGAGTATTCACCGGAAATAACCGTTTAGAGGTCTCTTGGGCCCAAAAAAGTGGTTTCAAGAAAATGTATATGGATAACGGACTTTTTCTCGGAAACTAAGATAGCTAGAAAAATAACTAAAAAATACGTATCCCCCGTAGTATTTTGTTAGAAATCCAAATTTAATTTGCAAATTTGTTTTGGTGCTTCCAGAACCGAGATACAGGCACCAACTTCATTTTTTCAAATCGGGAGGTATGGTTTTTATTTAAGAAATAGATTCCTCTATTTTTTGTAAGAAAAATTTACTTGAACGGGTTTTTTCTTTGAGCAATATTTAACAAGTTATGAATGAAAACATGATTCCTATAAGAAATTTCAAAATGATATTATAACGGTTTTTTGATTGAATAAGAAGAAAAGTACTATTTTATTATAAATTTTACTCCTCATTAATTACAGATCTTGCTCGAACTGGCCCCCACCATTAGAGATGCATACACATGCTTTTTCCTGCCAATTGTACCTTACGACCAAAGAAATACATCTCTAATGGTGGAGGCCAGTTCAACCAAGATAATTAATGAGGAGTGAAATTTATAATAAAATAGTACTTTTCTTCTTATACACAATCAAAAAACCGTTAAAATATCATTTTGAAATTTCTTATAGGAATCATGTTTTCATTCATAACTTGTAAAATATTGCACAAAGAAAAAAACCGTTCAAGTAAATTTTTCTTACAAAAAATAGAGGAATCTATTTCTTAAATAAGAACCACACCTCCCGATTTGAAAAAATGAAGTTGGTGCCTGTATCTCGCTTCTCGAAGCACCAAAACAAATTTGCAAATTAAATTTGGATTTCTTACAAAAAACTTCGGGAACACGTAATTTTTAGTTTTTTTCTAGCTATCTTAGTTTCCGAGAAAAAGTCGTTATCCATATACCTTGGGACACCTTGTATATGTATGTAAACAGCATAGCTCAAAATCGCAGAAAGTTCAAACTTGATATTCCGTTTCTGTATCACCATGGGATCCGACAGTAGATGTAGATTGTTGTAGGGAATTATTGCACTGCTACCTGAAAGATCTATTGTGCCCCACCCCCCCCCCCGAGCCAGCTCAAGTGCACTGCGGCCTCCAAGCAGTCTTCTCTTACTACATGACAACACGCCCATCACCGAACAGTGAGTTGTAGAGGCTCCTAAGAAGAGAATCTAAGGGCAGCATGCTGGATTCGCACCCGGGACCTCCGTGTTGCTAGTCCAGCACGCTTCCACTGAGCTAATCCCTTCCTTATCCCTTGGCTTACGCCAATTGACTAGGGAGGGAGATCCTAGTTTGTGTACTGTGTTTGTCCTTGTCTGTAAAGTGTAAAATGTATATACTTAAAGTGTATTGTATATTGTTCTTACGAAGTGCATGGAGTACTGGAGCTGTGGTAACCCGTGGGGTCGCTACTCCCCAAGTAACTGCATACAACAGATACCCCCCTTGCGAGCATCCGACAGTAAGTTATCTGTCAAAATTCCTGAACCGGAAGTACCCACTTAGATGATTTTTTTTTTTCACTTTTTTGCAAGTTTCTCGATAATGGCTCCAACGATTTTCTTTAAACTTGAGATATCAACTACACATACAAAGTTCTACAATTTTTATTTAAAACATTTCTCCGAGAAAATTCATTTAAGGGTATTTTTGGGGGACTGGTTGGGGTTAGGTTGTCCTCTAAAGTTTATTATTTTCAGTTTATTACCAAATTCTATCATCTAAGTAATATTAATTAGAATTAAATATGTTGTTGAAATTCCGAGTTTAAAGAAACACAGATGAGCGGTAGTGCTTTTTACTGAAAAGTATTTTTCAATGTTCTATTTTTTTCTAAAAAGGCTTCAAAGATTTTCTTCTTTAAACCAGTAATGTGAACTGCACGTATAAAAGAGCTACAACTTTTATTTGGAACCTTTCCTCCGGGTAAACTCATTTAAGCCGGCTTTTGGGTTAGGGGTAGGGTTATGTGTGCCTCTAAAGTGCTATCTTAGTTGATTTTACACTTCTACAATCTAGATAAAATTAATTTAGATATAAATAAATTGCTAAAATTCCGAGTTTCACGAAAATCAGTAATCCGGATTGAACAGTTTTTGTGATTTTCTCCATAAAAAATACCGACGAATTTCATTAATTTTGATATACTAACTATAAAGATTGTCAATTACAATTTTGAAAACTGGAATAAGAAAAATTTGTGTGAGTGTTTCACACCAGATTTTTTTTTTTTTTTTTACTCGTAATGTGAATATATTACGCTAAAGTTAATATCTTCCGCCTTGATGTTTATAAAATATCGTAAATTTTGTTGAAAATGATACAACTTACCCTAATTGCCAACTTCCAAGAAACATATAACTTTCACTAAGTTGTAACATAAACAAGAAAGACGATGCACTTGTTCAACAACCGCAAACATTAGATAAACAGTGGGTAAATATTGTAGTTTAATATATTAAAGTTGAGCAAATTCTGCGTCATTTAGTGGTTTGATGAATAATTGAAAATAGTAAAGTAGATTTAGAAAATGAGACACTAGAGGCTGGCATTCTAAAATCCCATTGGTGGAAAGGCTTTTCTTAACCACTATTGCCGGTTGCACAAGAGTTTTAGGAATGAGATATGGAGGCTGGTAAGGATTTCTGTATTGTTTAGTGAGTCCCTAGGGAGACTTAGCGTTCATGGGCAAACATTGGAGTGCCTGTTGTACAAACTTTAGACGCGCTATTATAAGGAGAATCTTACCTGTATAAAGGATCTTACTAGAATTGGGTGGTAGTTTCCAATAAGAGAAGAGAAACATTTCTCTTCCTTTAAGGAGGGCTTTTGTTTCTTTTTCCATACCACAAAGATTTCTTGCCTTTTATCTCCGCATCTTCTCATTCTGACAATGAAACCTTTCGGCAATTGCCTACTTCTGTTTTTACTTATTTTTTTTTTTTTTTTACCTTTATATTTGCTGTCTTTTTTTATGCTCAAGTATACACCTACTTATTTAAACAAAAGTAAATCAAAGACTTAACTGCCTCAATTATAACTTCTTTAATTAATTTTAGTACTTCGTTAATTTATTTACTAAATATTATTATTTACAGTCGTTAAACTTCTCCTAACCCTCCAATAATCTCTTAATTTTCAAACAATTAAAACGCCTTACAGCCTTTCCAAAGAGTTGTTGTGTTGAAGAGGCTTTTTTTGGTTCCAAGTTCTCCATTTGCGTAAGACCCTCGAGCAACTCTTCTTTAACGGATCTGTTCTTTCTAAGATGATTTCCTCCCTGACTGCTTTACCAAATAGCTTACAAATGACCAACTCACAATCCAATAAAGTCATCTAATGATAGACGCGTCACTTCAGTATTTGACAGTGTAACAGCAAAGAGAGTAAAGGAGAAACAAAACCCAAAATCACTCTCTCGGACTGGAGTGGGAGAGGCTGTATAAATATAGCGATGGACAATCCATAAAAACACAATTGAAAGATTCAGTTCAATACATCCAATCGCTAGGTGTCATTACTATGACCACTCTACCTTAAACATTCATCCATTGTAAAGTCCAGGCAGTCTGTCTCTACTTATTAATATATTAGTTAACCAGTGTTAACCAAGTCTTCTTCTTAATTCGTCAACCACACAAATTCTCTCCACCCTACACAGTCATCATTTACAGACAGTCTCTCTCATCCATTATAGACAGTCTCCTGGGGGTGCATAATGTTGCCCAAACTGGGAGCCCGAGTAACTCCTGCCTACACGACTGTTTCTTCTAGGTCCTTTTTGATTCTTCCAGATCTTCCAGATTTTTTTCAATCATTCTGGTGAACAATTCTCCTTTAAACGTTTTCTACGCATTCCATAGCCCGCAAGGGGTATCTGTTACATGCAGTTACTTGGGGAGTAGCGCAGCTCAGCGCTTCATCAGTACAATACACAATACATTTAAACTATCTACACTCTACACTTTACAGACAAGGACAAACACAGTACACAAACTAGGGTCTCCGTCCCTAGTTAATTGGCGAAAGCTAAGGAAGAAGGCAGGGATTAGCAACGCGGAGATCCCGGGTTCGAATCCAGCATGCTGCCCTTAGATTTTTTTCTTCCTAGGAGCCTCTAGAACTCACTGTCCGGTGATGGGCAGTATTGTCTGTGGCTAGAGAACGCTGCTTGGAGGCCGGCTGTGCATTGGAGAAGGCTCCAGGCGCTAATGACCATGGACGCGCCTTAAATTAAAAAAAGAAAAAATTATATCCATTAAACTGCAGTGAGAGAAAGTTGTGTGTAACTGGTTCATACTAAATTGTCTTACTTTCTGTTGCTGCTATTTTAGGAGGAAGTATTTAAGATCGTGCCAGTCTTTTTCCAGTTAAATTAGAGAAAGTAATAAAGTGGGATCACAAAAAAACATTACAATAGAACTAATGCAAATTAAAAACAATTAATCAGTCATTCCCTAAAATCAAGTTATATATAAATATATGTTTCATACCTATGTGCGCTTGTTACGAAAATATAAATATATATATATATATCAATAGAATGCAACATGTAAAATGTAAACATAATGTTAAGAGCAGTTTATGAGCACAATAAACCATTGACATATATATCATTTAGAGGTGATAACGAGGGGATAGAGAGATTGAGTTGGCTGTGGAAGAAGACGAAGGAAGAAGAGATATTGATTGAGCGGGAAGAGTGAGAGATGGAATAGAGAGATCTGCTCGAATGTTCCCCTTCCCTTGTCTGCAACACTTCAGTCACATCACTAGCGAGCTATATAATGGTTAGAGAGAGGTGGGCACATCTTCCTCCACGACAACGATACACACAAGATAAGAAACAGTATTACCACTACATTCAACCGCCCAGCTCTTAGATATACTCTACTGAACACAAAGTTCATTTATTCTATATTCATACGTTGTACGTATACAGAACACGTGCTAAACTTTCTACTGTATACATACACTTGCCTAAAATATTTAGTTAATGATTAGCTATAATCATTATCTAAATTTTGGTAAAATAAATAATTTAATTTTATTTATTCATTTTTTTTTTATATATAACTTCAAAGCGTTCCTGTAAATGTATCAAATAAAAGTTATGTATGTGTATGTGTATGATTATTGTATAATGTACGCACTTCCGTTGATGATGGATTTTGTCCAAAATTTTCGTGTCGATATAATATAATGATATATATGTATTAGGTTATATTAGGCGGGTATTGGTGTAGTGGTTATGAGCATGGACTTGTAAGTGGGAGGACGCCAGTTCGAGTCCCCGCATATAACTACTAAATTTTATATTTGCTTAAAAAATGTTATTAATAAAGTAGATGCTTACCGGCCTCGTCCACAACACCTTATAGTTGAACGTTAAGCCCGCCTGTAAAAATAGGCTACTACTTACTATATATATTACGTTGAAGTAGACAAAATGTAGGATTAAATGTGTGTGTCTGTGCTTGCATTGCAAGTGGATAGTCTGTTATTATACGTATGTTAGCTAAACTTCTTCAAGCTTGTTTAGGTGGTATGTGAATGTAGGAGATTAGTGTATGTGTGTTAGTACAGATGACAGGAGGTAGGCACATGGAATGACTACAAATAGTGACTAGTCAGACCGCTTCCTCTAAAGATACTTAACGAAAATGTTAGCATTTTATTACTTTCACTTCCTAAGTAAGAGGAAGTATTGTAATCGTATCAAATTTTCGATATCGAGTTTTCATCGGAATTATCCGTTTTAAGGTCCCCTGAGTCCAAAAAAGTGGTTTTTAGCAAATGGTCTGTGCGTATGTGAACAGCATAGCTCAAAAAACCAAAAAATCGCAGAAAGTTCAAACCTGATATTCGGTTTCAGTATCACCATAGGATCTGACAGTAGGTCAACGGTCAAACCGGAAGTACCACTTTACTAACGGGTTTTTTTTTCACTTTTTGCAATTTTTTCCAAAACGGCTCCAACGATTTTCTTTAAATTACGAATGTGAACTACACATATAAAGGCTATAACTTTTATTGAAACATCTCTCCTTGTGAAATCATTTAAAGAGGCTTTTGGAGCAGGGGTGGTGTTATGTTTTTTTTTTTTTTCTAATGTACTATCACAGTTGATTATACAATTCTACCATCCACAAAGATTTAATTAGAAATAAATAGATAGACAAAATTCGGAATTTCAAGAAAATTAGTAAACCAGAGGTGCGGTTTTACTGAACATTTTATTCAGTTTTCAACGAACTCCAAGGAATTTCATCAAATTTGGTACACAAACTGGAGTAAGAGAAAGTTGTGTGAGTGTTTCACGCCAGATTTTTTCCGTAGGGATAAGTCTATAAAGCAATAAAAATAAATATAAGAGGTTTTTCATTTTGATAATCGCTAGGGATTTGAATTAATTAATTTTGAAGCATATTGATAAAATTAGCGAAAAACCGAAAAGGATTACTGTTCTCCTTTCTTTCTTTTTAGTTCATTATTTTATTTTAATTAACTTACTAAGAATCTAAACAAAAGAAATTTAATAAAAAATTATCTATGTAGTAACGTTGAACGAAGTGGCTGTTGTAACAACAGTTCGCTGATTTGGAGATTCCCAGTGGCGCCCACGTTGCGAGGGTAACCAAGGCAACGTGGCAGTATCCCGTACCAGTCTGTACACCCCATATAGCCACTATACTCACCCCAAGAGTGAGAGAAAGAGAGGCCATCCAACTGTGTCTCTCTTCTCTCACTAATTCACTTAGAGCCTAATCTCTCTGCCAATTACTTTGCTACTTCTACTCCAGACCATTTCCTACAAATTCCTGTCGGACTGTCCTTAAATAATTACATACTCAGTCCCAGACAAACATATACATACCTCCATTCAAGAATACATAACTCTTCAAAAACCATTATCCATTCATTAAACAACCATCTACACATATGTAACATACAAAGCAACACAAACCTTGTGCCGTAACCTCAACAACATAATTTTTTTCAAAAAAAAAACAATTACCCTTTTGGTAAACAAACTTTGCTAATCTATTCTAAAAATATGGTAAAACAAGATAATGAAAATCGCCCCCCCCCCAAAAAAAAACAATAATGATTTATATAATCGTGATTGAAACTTTGATGGGACTACCAAATAGAGGTTTGCGTTCTTAACCTTTTCCGCAAGTATGAGCGGGTATTCTACTTGTAATGGCTGAGTCATGAGTAAATTAGGAAACTACAGCTAACAATTAATTGGTTTGAAAACAATGGTGGTGAGTTAAGAGGCTTGCTAATTTCAAAGCTCTCTGATTTTACATTAATAAAATTTAGTGTAATGCTAAAATAACATTACATTGTTTAAAAATTATGTATGTAGGAAAGCATCGGAGAGCGCTGGGTTTTGTAATAAGGCACACTCGTGATCTTAGAGATGCCAAGCGGAGCTAACTGTGTATAATGCATATGTTAGAAGCCTTCTTGAGTAGTATGCGTCATTGATTTGGTGTCCTTACACTAAGAAGGATATAGCTAGTCTTAAAGCTATACAACCCATGTTATCAGGACTTTTAACAAAAGATTATCCAGCGGTACTGCTCATTTCTGCTCTCTAGAGTCTAGAAGACTTAATGCTGGTCTTCTATTTTCTTAAAGAAGCTCTTGAATGGTGAAATTGATTGCATGGCGCTACTTGCTGCCATTCCTTTTCATATACCACCTCGCTGCTTGCACAGTACTTCGCATTTCGTGTCCCTGCCGTTAAGACTAAAGCGCTGTTCAACGCTGAGATCATTAGTAGAATATGCAAGTCATGGAATGAGTATATTCCTAGTGATATGGATTTCCAAATGGCGTCTGGACTTTTCAAGAAACATTTTTTTCACTACTTGAAGTTCTGCTGTTAAATGTGCATGTATGACTTCAACCATAACCACTTATGCCGTTTGTTGATAAAAAAAAAAAAATTTTTTTTGATACTGATTTCTCATTGTCTTCTAGAATACGAGCAAAGTTTGGGCCCCGCTTGATTTATGTATTGCCTGCACTATGATCCGTCCAACGACTTTACAAGTAACGCAGAATTCCTTCTCGGTCCCACCTTCTGCCATAATTCCATTTGCTGTCATTTTTTCATTTTCCATATCCTGTAAAGCGACTTTCCAGATGACTTGTTCCTTCCTCACTTAGCTGGAGGGAGAGTTGCTTCTCTGTCATTAAGTTCAAGCGTCAATTAAGATCCTTGCCTAAGGAAAGCTTGCCTGAACTTTGCATTACCAATAGTATAAAGATTCTCGACCGATATATTAATAACTGCAGGAGATCACGAGGACTGTAATGAACAGTTCATTACACAAGCAACTCTTTCTGTCGTGTCAAGTTTTGTTTAGTATATATATTGCAATGACATGGCAAAGTCATTGACATCGGCAAAGTCATAGCAATGTCAAATCCAACCAAGAAAGAATAATTTACAACTAGTGGCCTAGCCAGCTGACTGACTTCAAAACAAGGCCGCAGCCAAACAAACAAAACCAAGGGTAAATACCCTTACATCAAAAGCAAGCGCCGATAAGGCTGGCCACTGACCTAAATAGGTGGTCACCAAACTACGAAGGTCGCACAAGGTCGCACACTAGGACAGATGTCTTGGTGTGAGTGTGGCCAACACCAATATATAAACTCGCCCCATTGGAAGAGGGGAAGATTATATCATATACGATTATACGAGTACGTCTTCATATACAAGCAGCAGTTTACGCGTCCCTATACAGTTTTATTTAAACTTATTAACCTTTAGTTGTGCATCTTAGTTCATTTATTTATATCATTCTAATTTATTAGTTATTATCTTCTAGTTATTCCTAAGTATTTTGTTGTTATTAGTTACCATTTATAACGTTAAAATCATTGTTCAAATACAGTTTATTTTTATAAAATCCGTATTAATAATTCGAGCACTAACTTCCAAATCTCTAAACTAACTTCCGCCCTCTTCAAGACATCTACTACATCAGGAATCACATTAAACGATTCCATCACAATATATATATATATTTTTTTTTTTGTTTTGGTGTTTAACGAAAATTATGTGTAACCCCGTTTAACATTTTTTTTTTTATTTTTATCCCTGAAGATGACAATAAATTTTTCAGATAACGTCCAGATAAGTTTTAAAGAAGTGTAATTTTATTGATCGCTCCTGCAGTTTATTACCAACAGTAATGTTTTGGAGGACTTCCGATATACAAAAAAAAAAAAATTCTGGTGTGAAACACTCACACAACTTTCTCTTACTGCAGTCAATACAAATATATATGAAATATTATTTATTTATTAGTATTAATAATAACTAATTAAATTTAGAATTTATTAATATTAGATATTAGATACTCTATTAAACAAGGTTATATCGTTAGGGGAAAAATTTACCTCTTCAATCTGTATCATTTTGATAAATTTGTTAATTTTAGGAAACTAATTATAGAGAATTTCATGTAAGTAATCAAAATGAAATAAAAAAAAAAAAGCCGATAAAAATGAAATACAAATAGATTCTTATAACATTAAAACCAATAAAATAAAATTAAACAAGGTTAGCATGCTTTATATATTAAAATAGTAAAAATTCATTAGAGTAGTTGGACAAAAAAAGTAGTTTAATAGAAAGAGCCACTTTTATAAACTGGCTTCTGTATCCCTCTGGCGGCTAATAGTAGTTCGTCACGCCAACACTAACATGTCTCCCACTGCATTTTGAAAATACAAGAAACAATCATTACTATGGATCTCTATTTTAAGTGTTTCTATGACTTTTAAAATGTAGGTTTATTTAAATTATAATTAAAATTTAATTAAAATGAATAATTAACTTTTGATTTTACAATAATTATAAATTTCAATGAACCGAAATCATCGAAATTTATAAATAGTGGTTATTCAGGAATCAACATCCATGTGGTCATTTGGCGGCCCGAAGCAATCGTAATGCACTGACACGGCACTGTCTACTAGACAGTGTTCTCTCCTTACACGTGTATATTTCTTCTCATTACTACAATGCCTATTATTTATTATTGAATATATTTTTTAAGAAAACACCGTAAAAAACTGTTGCGATATCATTAATAGTAAATATAGGACCCCTCTATTAGAGCAGTGAATCGGCAAGACTAATAAGATGCTAGGGTCACTTAGTGACGCACATTTAACATGTCGGGTGACCCACCAACGTTCGTATTAAAGTTTGTTTTCTCTTTTAACTGAATTTTAATTTTAATATAAATCACGAAATAATACTAATATAAATGATGCGCGGAGCCTCTTATTTGTGTGCCTAAACTTGACAGAAAAGTCTTTTAAATAGCATGCGCAGATCTTACTGACGAACTTGGCTTCGAGAAACCGTTGAATGATATTATTAGTAAACAATGTTTTCTTACATTTAGTAGTTCATTAAAATTTAAGCCACTATTTTTTTTTTTTAATAGTGCCTTCGTGTTCTATTAATGGAATTGAAATAAATTGAAATTAATGAAATTCATAAGCAAAAAGTATATTTACTCAATTAAAGTCGTAAGAATTTGAACTTTACGCGTGCGTATAAATATTTCAAGTTTTACACCAAATTTTGATTCTTGATGCAAAGAAAAACAAAGAATTGTTTATGGAACAATTTTGTTTGTGCTTAAATTTAATTGTGGTTTTTGAATGTTTGTTAAGGGAAGTAACCCACGAATGCAATGCCATTGTTCGATTTGTAAAATTAGGCCCGGAGCAAATAAAAAAAGTTTCTTACCACACCTTATACTCTGGATACTTAATTTATCTACTTGGAAAGGCAAGAGATGGATCACTGGATAGTAACAGGACACTAATGCTAAGGAAGCATTCACATAATATAAGTGTGCTGCAGAGACCTATTTAGTCGAAAATTGTTGCAAGAAAGATAAAAATTTCTTTTCAATAACCTTGTGAGTGCGAGTAATAAGCTAGCAGACAATTTCCTAGGTTTGAAATGAAGTGGCGATGCTCTAGTATCGGAAATATCAGAAGCTGTCCACCGCCGCATTTATAAAAGAGATGTGAAAGGAAATTATGAAGCGACTACAAATAATGTGGCCCTCCACTTTCTTGGGATCATTGCAAGCGCTTGAAGTCAAGATAGTAAGTGAAATCTTTAAATCCAGAATGTCGTATCTGAATTTTTTTTCCCAGTAATTTGCATATCGAACGAGTAACATATTTTTGTCTTTATCAGCCAAAGAAATATTAGAAAAGAAAACAAACAATATAGAAAACTATAGGTACAGCAGTTGGAAATGTTGCAAGAGATATCCAGTATGACAAGAAACAGAGTTTATATAAAGGTATTAGAGAATTGAAGAAAGGTTTTCAACCAAGAATGAACTGCCTGTAAAATGAATCAGATACCCTCCTAATGGATTACCGGCAATTATGGTTCAGTGGGCAAACTACTTTAACTCTATCTTGGTATTAATAATAATATTATTGGCCAATTGCTGTCCATCAATATCGGACGTTGAGGATATTGAGGAGGAATCAACTCCTGGAAGAGAAGAAATACTAGAGTTCGAAAGGGAAATGAAAGAAAATAAATCACCTGTGCTGGATGAAGTAGCTTTGGAGTTTTTAAAATTCAGTGCATAGGAGCTGCTTAAAGAACTAGCTATACCAGTTAATATGGGATATTTGGATAAATGAAAAAATGCCCTAAGTCTGGGGAACAACTATAATTAGTCCCATTCTAAGAAAAGAGATAAACTCAGATGTGAAAATTACAGGGATATAGCACTCTTAGTATCTTACTAGAAAATTTTATCGATATTGGTAGCAATTAGACTTGGATTGAAAGGAATGTTGGTATATATCAAAAAATAACAAGCCGGTTTGGCAAGGCTCTGAAATATGAAATTACCTTTTAAACTAATAAGCTATATAAAAAGTGACACTTCAAAACTCTAAGTGTACAAGGAATCTGTCTTAAAGGCAGGTTGATCTTCTTTATCCAATTCTTTTACGACTACCCTTAAATTAAAAAGAAGGTCGTACACATTAATCCACTATTCAAATCTACAATGTTTAACAAAGTATGCTGAACGCCATATGTGGCGTAACTTGACGATTTTTATCAATAAGTGCATGTTCAAAGTATCTTTGAAGAAAAGCAAAGAAATTAGGTCCTAGATAAATGAAAGGCAAATCGCATACATGAAAAGCTCGAGAGACCCAGATAGAGAAAAGGTCTCCATCAGGAATGGAGAACCATAATTTTCCGAGGGTAAAAACATTCAAATATCTCTGATCCGTGATCACTCAAGATAATGATGTAAGGGTGGACATCAATGCCAAGAACACTCACGGCAGAGAACAAATTTTATGTTGCTCTGCAGAAGCTATATTAAACTTTAAATCAAAGTTTGGAAAAAAGAAAAATTTTGTGGCCCGGGTTTGACAACAAGGTTTTGGAAAAATAAGGACCAACGCTGGACTCCGGGATCTGATCGGGGAGCCCGATCTCGTAGTTTTCGTCAAAAAAAGGCTGGCTTAGATGGCTGGGGCATCTTATGAGAATGAGCACTGATCCACTGCCATGTAAATTGCTTAAAGGCATTCTAGGTAGCCGCTGCTAAAGAGATACACCTAGAATGGCTCGAAGAAGTCGGAAAAGACCTTTATAAAATGGGAATATGGAAAAAGCACTTGAAAGGCCGAGGTCCTTTCAGGATCGTAGCGCCAGAGAGGGAGAGAGACAGAGGTTTTTGATGAAAGCGTAATATCGATATAATAGCAAGAGAGAGAAGGCAGGCCCTCTCTGGTACTCTCTGCTGTGGTTGCATTATCTTTGTGGTACCGATGATGTAATAGCAAGAGAGAGAAGACAGGCCCTCTCTGGTACTCTCTTACTTAAGCAGACTAGAGTGGGAGAACCTGTGTATATAAGCCAGTGAGAATCTATCTATCAGATTCAACCATACATCGTACGTATCATATCTCTACTCCCACCTTTTATTCTATCAGTTTCATTATAAAGTGCAGTGCAGTTTGTGTAAACTTATAGCTACATTATAACAGTGTCTTCATATCTCTTTTATTCAATCAAACCCACTTTCTCTCCTCAACAACTCCATTATAATCGAAAAACTGATATGATCGGAGTATTTCCCTCCGGTAGGACCAAGAGTAAGTAATGATATGTTCATCATTAAAACAGAGAGGGTTGCTAGAAATTTTTAAACCAGCAATTTAAAATGATAATTTAAATAAACATTATTTAAATTTGCAATAAAAAAACTCAAAATTATAGTCTCATAAAATCTAATTAACTTGATGGGCAAGGGTGAATGAACTTTAAAAGACCAAACTTCCTTCAGGAAAAGTTTGATAAAAAATTATCTTCAACAGCACTTTTCTTAATGGTAATGTCAAATTACTCAACAAGTTTTTTTGCATGCACCATTTTTTATTTTTCTTCATTAATGAAGAAATAAAGGGTTTATTTAGGAAAAAGTAAAAAAAAAAAGGGAAATGGTTGGGAAATAAAGAAGGAACATAAAAGGAAGGAAGAAGAATGAAAAGAAATGGTGAAGGAATATAGACGCGCAATGTGGAGAGGAGGTTGGTCTTATGGCATAGAGGACGGGCATGCACTTAGATGATGAGATTCAAGTAAAATGGGGGAGATCTTGTCTAATGGTACATACAGCTTCCACCAGCCTCACTGGTTCTATGTGTATGCTATTAGGGGTTACTTTTTCCAGACGGACAGACTAGAAAAGAGGATGAAACCGTATTTTCCTACCAGTAGTGCATACTTTTGAATATTTTATGACCCCGTAGAAGAAGGAGAATAATGAAAATAACCTTCCATTCTGAAAATCTTAATGGTCTGCACATAACACTGTCCACTGTGTCAGGATTCTTAAAAGATTTTTGTACTAAAATGGCAGACGACATTTTAGCACGCACCCCTTAGTCTTTCCCATTCTACACCCTTTTTAGTGTGGGTATTACCTATAAAATCTTAGCAGGCCTGTATTTTGAATCTTTACTGCCACGTACGTCACTGTCAAGACTCCTGGAATGTTTTATGGTTTCCTTTTCTTCAAAGCCAATTTTTCATTTATATCACAACCTCTGTTCTAGTCTGGTTTTCCTTTGTTCTAGACCAATATGGATTTGAGATCACGTTCCATGAGTAGATCTCAATAATAATATAGGAAACATAAATCCTATCGATACTATTGCTATTATTAGATAATAATAAAAAAAATGAATAAAAAAAAAAAACATTTAATTTAGCAATAAAATATCCTCACAATTGGACAAAAAATACCAAATTATTTATTTATCAACTTTAAATGTTCACTATAATACTTTTAAATTCATAATATTGTGTGCTATATCTTTTATAACTTATATGATTTTTATTTTTAATAGTAAGAGGCATGTCCAGTAAGTAAGTGTACTGAATTTTTGAAGGTTACACAAATTTTTATTTGAACAAAAAAATTACCTGGTTACATTAGTACATATGTAAGCTATTTTCCGACATAGTCACCATTCCTCTCAATGCAGATGGTGAAACGGGGTATTAATTTTTTGATGCCTTCCTCAAAGTAGTTTCCCGCCAACCCCTTCGTCCACTTCTCCACCTCCCCCTTCACCTCCTTGTCAGTTGAAAACCTTTTTCCACCCATGTGCAGCTTCAGGGAGGTAAAGAGATAGTAATCTGAAGGTGCTAGGTCAGGGGAATGCGCGGGATGGTTCAGGACATCCCATTTAAACGAGGCAAGCAGTTCCTTCGTGGCGTTGGCCGTGTGTGGTCTGGCATTGTCGTGCAGCAGGCAGACTCCCTTTGTCAGCATGCCTCTCCTTTTGTTCTGAATCGCCCTCCGCAATTTTTTTAGGGTCTCACAGTATCTTGCAGAGTTGATGGTCTCCCCTTGAGGCATATATTCAATTAAAATTATGCCTTGACAGTCCCAAAATACGGATGCCATGATTTTCTCTTGGCTGAAATTGTGGTTTTGAACTTTTTGGCGGAGGGTGAAGAGGTGTGACGCCACTGTTGAGACTGCCTTTTGGTTTCAGGTGTGTAGTGTGCAACCCAAGTTTCATCTCCAGTAATGATGGAGCGGAGAAATTCATCTCCATGGAGTTTGTAGCGTCTCAAAAACTCTTGGCCCGACCTTGAATATTTCACATTTGGCGGGAGATTGGATTGACATTTTTCACGATACGTATTGTCGCGTTGACAGTTCTCAACGTACTGACCTCGAACCGGTCTCGTTGCGGAGGGGAGGAATCAGGCTACACGACAGTGTAGCCAACATGTCGAAAACAAAATCCCTCCGGCCGTGAGAGCCTGAGTACACTTACTTACTGGACATGCCAAGTAGTTTGAATCAAGTAAGTCTATTACCATGCTGAGGCTAAATTATATATACAATTCCCACACTCGGCTATCTGATAGTAATTCCACTCGAACCGCATTTTGATTTATTTCCTTGACTTCCCCTTTTATGTATCCAATTTCTGCTTGCCCATCCCGATTTTCTCCACTAATCTTCGTCTTTTTCTATCTATTTTCTTGAAGGCACCAAATGATCTTGTATCGTATTATTTCATATCTTCTTATATCTTTAATTATAAAAAAATTATTTTCGCATCTTTCTTCTTCAAATCCAGCTTTTGTTTCATCCTTTATGTCATTATTTGCATCTTCTTTGGTAAAATCAGCAAAGTCTGGTTTTTAAATTAGTACTGTCAATTCTAAAATTCTTGTTCAATCCCTAATTTGCTTTCATCATTTTGTTGTTTAATGCCTGCTTTTTATCATAAACTTAGGGTATTTCAACATTATCTTGATTTTCATTCTAACTTTTATCACCTATTTCTTTGAACCCTTCTTCCTTTTTATCGGCTTCTGCCTTTGACCTTTGCAGTGGCTTCTTCTTTGAAATATTTCTTCTCATTATCTATTTCTTTTTCAACTATTCTCTTTGACGTCTTTATTCTCCTTCTATTTCGCTCCTCAGCAACTGTTACTATTTTAAAATCATACCTCTCCTCAGATTCTCCTTTCTTACTACTTTTTTCAAGTTCACCTTCTTCTTTGAAGTACTTTCTCTTACTCCTAGTAAGAGGAAGTATTGTAATTGTGTCAAATTTTAGATATTGAGTTTTCACCGGAAATATCCGTTTTGAGGTCCCCTGAGTCCAAAAAAGTGGTTTTTAGCAAATGGTCTGTGTGTGTGTGTGTGTGTGTGTGTTGTGTGTATGTATGTATGTATGTATGTATGTATGTGAACAGCATAGCTCAAAAACGAAAAACCGTAGAAAGTTGAACCTTGATATTCCGTTTAGCGGTCACCATGGGATCTGACTGTACGTTATCTGTCAAAATTCCTCAACCGGAAGTACCACTTTACTAGTTAGATTTTTTTACTTTTTTGCGATTTTCACAAAAATGGCTCCGACGATTTTCTTTAGACTTAGTACATCAACCATACATACAAAGAGCTACAACTTTTATTTGTAACATTTCTCCAGGAAAATGCAATTAAGGGCACTTTTGGGGGAGGGGTGGGGTTAGGTTTTCATCTAAAGTGCTATTACAGTTTATTATTTAATTCTGTCATCTAAATAATGTTAATTAGAATTAAATATATTGTTGAAATTCCGGGTTTGAAAAAATCGGATAACCGGAAGTGCGTTTACTTTACCACTTTACTAAATAATTTTTTCTCTTTTTCGCAATTTTCATAAATGGCTCCGACATTTGCTTGAAACTTGTTATATAAACTAAACATGCAAAGATCTACAACTTTTATTTGAAACATTTCTCTGGGAAAATTTATTTAAGGGCACTTTTAGGGGAGGGGTGGGGTTATATTTTTCCCTATATGTGCTATCACAGTTGATTATACAATTCTATCATCCAAACAAAATTAATTAGAAATAAATACATGGCCAAAATTCCGAGTTTCAAGAAAATTAGTAAACCGGAAGTGCGCTTTTACTGAACAGTTTTTTCAGTTTTCGACGAATCGCATTAAATTTGGTACATACACTGTTAAAGCTGTCATATATAATTTGGAGAACTGGAGTAAGAGAAAGTTGTGTGAGTGTTTCACACCAGATTTTTCATTAAGTTATGCGGTTTCATCTGTCTTCCAAATTCTTCATTATTATGATTTACATCAGCTGCATACATGAAGTATTTTTAAGACATTTCCACATGATTTTACTTTCTTATATTTTATGCACCATTTTGCAGATCCTACAAATTGGTAATATCAATAAATACGATCGTGCTAGATCGCAAATGTATATAAACCTCCATGTATAATTATGAGTATACACTAAATAGTGTATACTATTTTCTAATGTATAAATTTATAATTTATAATAATTTCATGTTGTCATTAAACACACACACACACACACACACACACACACACACACACACACATAGTAACATAATCTTATAACCTCCCGCACATATATACAACCAACAAACCATCAAGTGTGGGTGAAACAGAAACATTGCGGTAATGTGAACTCTTTACAGGAACTTCGTGAATTTGCTCTGATGATGGATGAAAATCCGAAACCGGTCAAGAACAAAAGGAATATGCTACGACGGATAAAATACAAGATACTAAATATTTATATTTAGAATTCTAAGTTTAAAGAAAAGCGTTGATACGATTATCGATAAAATCGCGTAAAGCTGAAACGAAAAAAAAAAATTATTAATAATTAATAAATCGTTTCTTCTTCTGGTGATCGAAAATTTCCTGTCCTATTCTATTCCTTTGCGATACCGAAACGAAATATAAAATTTTGAGTTTACTATAGTTTTTGAGTTATTTATGTCTCTCTGTCCCTCAATCACACTCTCTCTCTCTCTCTCACACACGCACACACACACACACACACACACACACACACACACACAAATATTCATACCATTCATTCGCTAAAAACATTTTTGCAAACACAGAATTCGCAAAAAAAAAAGGAAGTGATTCGATGAAAACACAATGTGAAAAAAATTGACATCAGTGCTTCCTCTTTTTAACGATAATATAAAATAATAAAGATAAGACGATAACATAAAATGGATGAAACGATAAGATAAGACGATAGCAGAATGGATATGATAAATATCTCCTTAAAGATTGATGTGTATTTGAAAAATACAAATAGAATAAAAAAATTAATTACAATCCTAATTCCTGAAACTTTCTTAATACAAAAAAATATTTTATTTATCTGGTCAACATGGATTCGTCGTAGCACACATATTGATAATGTTCCTGACCGGTTTCAGATTTTCATTCATCGTCAGAGCAAATTTACCAAGTTCGTGTAGAGAGTTCACTTCAACGTAATGTTTCTGTTACATTCACACTTGTTGGCTTGTACAAAACCAGTGTAACAGAAACATTACGTTGAAGTGAACTCTCTACATGAACTTGGTGAATTTGCACTGACAACGGATGAAAATACGAAACCGGTCGGTCAGGAACATAATCAATATGCATGCTACGACGGATAAAATACCACATGTTATCCAGCATTGCAGACCCAATCATACGTTATTTAATTCAATTTTTCTAAAAAAATTCATAACTGATTTAATGATTTAACTCTTCTTAATAAGAAGCTGGCAAAATGTGAACAATAAAAATCAAACCTTAGATTTTGTATTACCGTAACTATTTGCTTTGTAGTTATTCTAAAAGTATTTCATTTGTATATGTATATTATATACACAATATACAAACTGGTACAGGATGACAGGAATGTAAAGACAAAAGACAGACCGCTGTATATCCAATGTATATCGTGAATAAGTGAGTAAATAAATAGAAATTACCCTAGTGAATAGGGGTCAAAGGTTTAGGTAAGGTTGGTAAACTATGAGAGATGATCGGTTTGATGGCCTGTGTGACATTACTTGATAGATGGATATACATATAATATATATATGGATGTCCTCTTATACTATTGGATTGTCTCATTTATATATCTCCTCTATTCGCTTGCATACTATTTTATGTAATCCGGTCAACAATATATAAATACATCTGTTATTTATTTAAAATAGAAATATAAAACTACATAAGTAGCAGGATTATTTTGTTAAAACTATAAACAAAATATTATTGTCAAATTTTTGAAATTTGAGTTTTTAACCGGGAATACAGAGATCCCCTGAGTAGGAAGCAACTGTTTTCAGCGAAACGTATGTCTAATACTATTTTAGATGTTTATAATAAAGTGATATCAGTAAAATTAGACAAATCTAACATGTATCGTATTCGAAGATTAGGAAGGAAATGAAGGTATAAAACAGTCCGGTTGTGTTGTTATTTATCGATAACGTCTATAAAAAAGAATTACTGAAAAAAATCTAAAGTAAACTGTTTGCGTCAAATATCTTTATGGCTGAAGCTTTACGACAAAAACAAAAAATTGATAAAGGAACATTTGAAATTGAAAAAATTTAGGAAAAGTAATAAATTAAGATAAAACTGTTAGTAGTCGACGAGAAATCTATATAAGTTTCTGAAATATTACTAAGAGAATCTGGAACAAGTCTAATCTAATAAAGCAAGAGGAGTTTTCATCTAAACACGAAGGTGTCTGGTAAAAAGCCATCCAAAGGTAACTGATCAACATATTCCCCATTCCGTCTATATTTATGTTAAGGTAATTGGGTAATAATGTCGCAAGTTTTATGTAAATTTCTCCATTTTATTTTTTAACTGGAATAAAAGAAAGCGGTGTAAGTCTTCTATACACCAGATTTTTTTTTATGAATTGTTTTATCAATTCATGTTAGGCAATTAATGTAGAAACGATTAGACATAATGCTAACTCATTACAGTATCATATACTCTCGTTATTTTGTACAATTTTTACAGTTTTAAAGTGCAATAAGTCCAAAACTCCTCTTAGGTGATTATTATTATTATTATTATTTAAGGCGTGTCAACATCTGTGGTCATGGGCGCCCGGAGCCTTCTCAGTGCACTGCCGGACTGCGCACAGTGTTCTCTCGCTACAGGCAGCACTGTCCATCATCGGATAAAGAGCTGTATAGGCTCCTAAATCTAAAGGGCAGCATTGGACTCGAACCCGGGTATTAATAGCTTTTTTTGAAGGAGAGAAATGAGTGAAGTAGGGTTTTTGAGAAATAAGCTAGAACGAATGCTGAAAACTGTATAATTAACTAGAGACCCAAAACTGGACTTTACAAGTAAATAGAAATTACAGATTTAGACTGAGTAAAGAGAAAGTTAGTAGTAGGTTGCTGACGCGTTGTAATTGTTGTATAAACTGTTCAACCCTTGTAGGGCTTGAGCAGATGTATATATACAGAGTCTCCCACTCTAGTCTGTCCTAAGTAGCGAGTGAAATTCTTAATTTTGTGCGGGTCTCTCTCTCTCTCTCTGCTTTAGATCCCTCTCTTCGGATCCTATTACACAGGCAAATGAATTTATAGCAAAAGTAACACAATTACGTTTGTAGTTGGTAATTGTAACTAGAGTTCAACTAATGAAAGTAGTTTTTATAGTTTCGGCTGCCTTGTGATAACTGCCATTTATCTCTAAAGGATTATGATCGGCAGCAGTACTACCCTTCAAAATTAGTCATATCTGTCTGGTTACTATGATGTTATAGACTATACGTATTTTGAGGACATGGCTACATGCGGATCAACCTCTATGAGCGGCGCCAATTGCATTTGCCAATAATTTAGATGTTATATGCACCAAAAATTAATAATTACATTAGAGTGCTTTAGTATTGGCTTTCTTTGGAAGCAACGAAAAACACTAGTAATGATCAAAAGGTCCTTAATTTATTTGCTCAGATAAACACCCGTTCCAGAGATCAATAGAAGAATATTGCTGGCTAATAGGGCATACTTAGGTCTACAGTATTATATGAAAAGTCGGTTACTCTCCAAGTCCACAAAAATAAGAATCTATAAGACTCTCATCCGACCCGTTCTAACATATGCCTCGGAATGATGGACCATCACTAGAAACGACAAGCTTGCCCTCCTTAGATTTGAAAGGAAAATTCTTCGCAGGATCTATGGAGCCATCCTAGATGGGGAAACATGGAGACGGAGAAGTAAGAGGAACTAAGGAATTTGTACAAGGATGTCGATGTGGTGGACTACTGGGACGTCTGGGGCGCCTGCGCTGGGCGCGGCATGTAGGAAGAATGAATCCCGAGGAAGTGCCTCTCAAGTTACACGGTGTACGTAGAGTCGGGAGACCCAGATTGAGATGAAGTGATGCAGTGGCAAGAGATGCAAGCAGCTTCCTTGGTGTCCGCAACTGGATAATGGCGGCATCGCACCGTGACAACTGGCGTTCATCCATAGAGGAGGCCATGACTCACGCATGCAGCCTGAAGAGCCTGTAGAGCCGGGTAGAGAAACACCCGTTCCAGGATTTTTATCTACCCTTCTCTTACGGTATCATTAACTAATTTCTGACTTATATAGTTGTAAGTTTTAATAAGAAAAGTGGGATAACTTAGTATGATGTTATTCTCGTCAGCGTATTTTTTAAGCTAGAACACAACACTGCATCACTGGACCTTCATCGGTAAACCAATTTAGTCAAGACTGTTCACACGAACGTCTAAAATCGTTAACAAACACTCATTTAATCACAATACTTAAATTACATTGAAAGGTACAATTTTTTTTTTTAAATTTGTTTTCCTCTATACTATTCATTTCCTCAATAATTATCTTTCTTTGAATAAAAACAGGCAACAAAAAAAAATGAACAAAGAGATTCGGTAAGTTTCAAACAATAAACTTAAGACACGTCAAAAAGTTAGTGGGTGGGGAGTCAAGTACTTAAAACAATAGAACATAGTCTTTCACTTAAAAATCCTTAGCAAAAAGAAGGTAATTGATTAAAAAGGGGGAAAAAAAAATAAATCACCTTTGGATTTAAGCAGCAAATCAACTTTCAGGGAATTGAATATAAGAATTGAATATCACTCTAATTCATTATGAATAAAAATAAAGAATTCCTTTATTTCTTTTTTAAATCATCCCTTAAAATGTGTCCATTCATTTCAAAACTGGAGCAAGGTCTATCTTCTACCAGAGAAGATCTATCATTAAATTTGAATTAGCCTTAATTTTTATAAATAAATGCTGAAAATAAATTAATTTTCAATCCGATTTCCTTCCATAAATAATTGATACAGAAGTATCGAAAAAATACAAACGATTTTCTTTATAAATTGTATGCAAATTATAAACACGAGACTTGTTTTGAAAAGTTTCTTGACTGAAAGGTCGTCAATAGACTTCTATTATGAAATATAGTGTAAATACATCACATCAAGCAACTAGCCTGGGAGACTTCATGTTGTTGACACCAGCAATATAAGCGCTACGCTGGGTCCTCCACGAACTCTTAATCCTCACAGTTACTGCCCAGCTTTATGGTATTGATGAATGGCTACCACCATGAAGAACGGAGTTTCCTCCTAAAGTTATGACTAGTTTCTAAATTAAACCCTAAAGTTTCAACGAGGTTTAGTTGGAATAATTCACTTCATTCCCCTCTTTTGAAAAATATTAATAGTAATAAATAAACTTTGTTATCCCAATTATTTGATAATGTATATAATGGAGTTGTTGACGAGAGAAATTAGGTTTGATTAAATGAACGAGATATGAAGACATTAATATAATGTAGCTAAGTTTACACTAACTGCACTGGACTTTATAATGAAAATGATAGAATGAATGGTGTGAGTAAAGATATGACACGATGCGATGTACAGTTGTATGGTTGTATCTGATAGATCCTTTAGATAGATTCCCACTGGCTTATATATACAGGTTCTCCCACTCTAGCCTGCCTAAGTCAGAGAGTAGTCTCTGTTAACCAGAGAGGGCCTCTCTTCTCTCTGCTGTGGTTGCAATATCTTTGCGGTACAATATTACATCATTACAATATACAATAAAGATAATACAAAGAAATCAATATATATAAAATGAAAAAATACTAGGAAAATAGCGTTTCCGTTAAACAGTCCCGATTTTTATTATTTTTTATTTAATTACTTTACAACAGGAAACGTCGCCGTTAATTCATCACACCGTTGGGATATATTTAATTGAATAATTAAATTAGCGCACTTAATACTATTAAACAACTGAATTGTAGTTAGTAGTTTTTGCCGTTATATTTTACTGTTTGTTTTGTCTAATAATAAACAAATATTTTTTTGTATATACACATAGATTAAGTATGTAAGGGAAGCATCCAAATTTCTAGGCTTTCCCAGGAGGAACTACAGGGAAATTATAGATGTAAAGGCTGTGTTAGTTTTGTACAACACCCTAGTCCGTTCGAAGCTCCTAAAATTTGCTTCTATTATTATGGTTTCCATATACTGCTGAGGGCATCAATATCGAAAGACTACAAAATAAGTTTGCCTACTTCCTGAGGAGAAATCGATGACTAACAGAAGAAATTTTATTTCACGATGCTGAGTCAACACCAATTTTCACTCACCAAAGGCGAGTACGCTAGCCACTGGACCAACGCGTGAGGATATCATGATAGCAATACTCCCACTTTTTAGAAGTAAGAAAAAGTAAAAAAGAAATTATTCAAATAGATGGCATAAAATTTTATCGATGATAAACATATGACCAGTCACATGATACGTCTGGACATTATTCTATTAGCAAGTAACAATTTTAGTGCATAAAGATCGGATAAAATATGATAAAAATATATCAATAAAATAAAATAATTCCTGAAGACTTTCAGTGCCGCAAATTTAATTAAAAAAACGTGCATAAAGGAAATTGAGTTGAACTTTTTAAATAGGTACGTACGCCTGTAGATAATATCAGCATGATTTTAATTATAAAAAAAAAAACAGGAAATAAAAATTGTCTAAGTAAAAAACATAATATGACAGACCAAGAGTCTCTCATTAAACATTCTAAAGCTATAGAGAGGTATACAATCGATACTAATCAACTAATCGAAACATTCCATCAAAATAAACAGGAAATAATTCACAAAAGAGGAAATTAGTTTTCAAGAAGGATTTATCGTGTTTTAAAGGATTTATTCATGAGCTTTTTGCTTTTTAATTACATTTTGAATTAATTATAAAAAGTGGAGCAAAATATACAATAATTATTGTCAATTCAGTATAAAAAAGATTTGATTTAGTATTATAATTATTATAGCTTACTCTAAAGGTATTCTAAATTTTAATCAATATTTTCTTAAAATTGTACTTTAACATAAACTACGATTACATTCTATATACAGGGTGTGTCCCAAGGTATATGGATAACGACTTTTTATCGGAAACTAAGATAGCTAGAAAAAAACTAAAAAATACGTGTACCCGTAGTTTTTTGTAAGAAAACCAAATTTAATTTGCAAATTTGTTTTGGTGCTTCCAGAAGCGAGATACAGGCACCCACCAACTTCATTTTTTCAAATGGGGAGCTGAGGTTTTTATTTAAGAAATAGATTCCTCTATTTTTTGTAAGAAAAATTTACTTGAACGGTTTTTTTTTTGTGAGTGATATTTTACAAGTTATGAATGAAAGTATGATTCTTATAAGAAAATTCAAAATGATATTATAACGGTTTTTTGATTGAATAAGAAGAAAAGTACTATTTTATTATAAATTTTACTCTTCATTAATTACAGATCTTGCTCGAACTGGCCCCCCACCATTAGAGATGCATACACATGCTTTTTCCTGCCAATTGTACCTTACGACCAAAGAAATACATCTCTAATGGTGGGGGCCAGTTCGAGCAAGATCTGTAATTAATGAGGAGTAAAATTTATAATAAAATAGTACTTTTCTTCTTATTCAATCAAAAAAACCGTTATATCATTTGAAATTTCTTATAAGAACCATGTTTTCATTCATAACTTGTAAAATATCACTCACAGAAAAAAAACCGTTCAAGTAAATTTTTCTTACAAAAAACAGAGGAATCTATTTCTTAAATAAAAACCATACCTCCCCATTTGAAAAACATGAAGTTGGTGCCTGTATCTCGCTTCTGGAAGCACCGAAACAAATTTACAAATTAAATTTGGATTTCTAACAAAAAAATACGGGGACACGTATTTTTCAGTTTTTTTCTAGCTACCTTAGTTTCTGATAAGAAGTTGTTATCCATATACCTGGGGACACCCTGTATTTAACACATTTAGTTAGAAGAGAATTAAAGGAACGAATCATTTAGTTGGAATGCTATGGTGAAAAAAGGGGTCTAGTCACTAACAGATCTAGCAGATATCAGAGCTAAAGATATATTACAAGGGATGTAGCATGGATGCCTTTTATCTAGAAGAAGAATAATGTTTTACCTCAATGAAAGGCCATGTTCTGGGTAAAGGTCTGATAGGGTAAATGAGGGCTAAAGTTCTACTATGAGGCCGTCTTTTCCCATGTGGGTACAGTTTTACAAGAAAGATTCTTAAAGACAATTCTTATTGAATATGTGGAAGGGGTCCGCAAGGCCCAGATAATATCTGGTATTTTATCCTCCATAACTCATATTTCTAATATTCCTGACAGGTTTTGGATTTTCATCCATAGTCAATGTGATGGATGCAAGAAATTATATACATTTTAATTGAAGAAAATTATGAGAAAAGTGCGAGCTTGTTGGCAAAAGGGTAACCCAGGTAGAATAAGTACAGTTACAGGAAGATTTCATGAACATTGATAGCATTGTCTACCTCTTCTTCTTACAGGGGAAGATTTGAACAAACAATTAGAAGAGATTCCTTCAACACAGTCTGAACAGACATTCAAGCCAGAACACTTGCTTCAGGAATCGCTCTCTTAAACTCAGTGCCAGTGATAGTGATTTGCCTTTATTCTAGATAAACATCTGATTTATTAAGACATAGTTGTGGTATTGTAAAGTACTTAAATTTGCTTAGAGAATAATATATTTATTTTAAAAACACTGATGCTTTCTTGATTATTACTAATACTTCTCTCTTAAACATATATACTCACAATCCCTTTTACTAAACCGCTCGTGCTACACCAACTACTACCACAAACACACAACAACTCAACACACCAAATACATTTCATCAGTGTAAAGTTATCTGTAGAGAATTTACTTTAACTTAATATTTCTGCTCGTACATTGCACTTATTGACTTGTTGATTGTACGTCAATCAATGTACTAGCATACAATCAACAAGTCAATAAGTGTAACAGAAACATTAAGTTTGAAGTAAACTCTCTACACGAACTTGATGATAACCACAGTTTTCACAATTAAGTTGCCGAGTTAAGATACTCGTAGATGGTGTTAGCTTTATCTCTGCTTTATCCTTTTCGAGAAAACTCAAGAAACCAATTTCTGTAAAACTGCATTTCCGCTTAATCGAACTTCTTCAACTTAATTTGGAATTTATCAATGCTATATATACCTTAATATTATTTAGGTGATCGTAATATACAATATGTTCTATTAGCACCTTGGAGAAAGTTTTATAGCTCCCTCAAAAAACTTCAAGTATCAATTTTTCTTAATAAAATTTTCATATAAAAGTGTTAGGCCTCTCTTTCTATCTCTCACTCTTTCTTTTACACACGCACACACACACACAACTTCGCTAAAAACTTTTTTTTTATTGAAAAACATTTGTTTTTCCCCGGGTTGAGACCACGTCTACGTTGGCTTGCTAAATACCGACGTTTCGCCCATATTGCAATGATCTTCTTCAAGGTCGTTTCACCTTGAAAGCTAATTGGAGTAACCAAAACGGAGATATGATTTAGGTTTAATTAAAATCTGCAGCAAAGTTTGAGAAACGGAAACTGATGTAAGTTACATTCAAATAAACAACTATAACCTCAGGAAGGTGTTAAGCACAATGGTAGTGCGCTGGACTAGCAACGCGGAGATCCCGGGTTCGAGTCCAGCAGTGCTGCCTTTAGATTTTCTTTCTCTCTAGGAGTTTCTGCAGCTCAGTGTCCAGTGATGGTCGGGGGAGTGCACCTGCAAAGGGGCTCAGGGCGCCAATAACTATAGATGTTGACGCATCACAAATTAAATTTTATAAAAAAACGAGAGAAGTATAATCCTCAGTTGCCCGCTAGGGATATCTGTCGTATGCAGTTACTTGGGGACTAGCGACCCCACGGATTACTACAGCTCAGTACACCATGCACTTCTTCAGAACAGTACACAATATACTTAAATTTTATACACTCCACTCTTTAACAGACAAGGACATACACAGTACACAAACTAGGGTCTCCGTCCCTAGTTAACTGGCGTAAGCCAAGGGAGAAGGAAGAAATTAGCTCAGGGGTAGCGCGCTGGACTAGCAACGTGGAGGTCCCGGATTCGAGTCAAGGAGTATTGTCTTTAGATTTGCTCTCCCTAGAAGCCTCTGCAGCTCACTGCCCGGAGGCCGGGGCAGTGCACCAGAAAAGATTCTGGGCGCCCATAATTATAGATGTTGACGCATCTTAAATTAAATTTAAAAAAAACGAGAGAAGTAATCCTCAGTTGCCCGCAAGGGATCTGTATCACAATCGATCGAAAAAGGTCAAGGTGCATTGCCCCCCTTCAAAAAAAAAGGTATCTGTCGCATGCAGTTACTAGGGGAGTAGCAACCCCACGGGTTACCACAGCTCAGTACTCCATGCACTTCGTCAGAACATACACATACACTTAAATTACATACACTCCATTCTTTATAGACAAGGACAATACAGCACACACATCATTGGGTCTCCGTCCCTAATTATTTGGCGTAAGCCAAGGGAGAAGGAAGAAATTATCTCCGGGGTAGCGCGCTGGACAAGCAACGCAGAGATCCCGGGTTCGAATTCAGCATGCTAGAGAGCTGTCTTCCTAGGAGCCTCAATAGCTCACTGTCCGGTGATGGGCAATGTTGTCTGTAGCTAGAGAACTCTGCTTAGGGGGCCGGCAGTGCCGGAGAAGGCTTCCGGGGGCACAATAGATTTTTCAGGTCGCGGTGCAATAATCCCCTACAACAATCTACAATCCTCAGTTTGCTCAGTTAGCTTTCAAGATGGAACTACCCTAAAGAACCTCGGAAGCTTAAGTGCTTTTTTATGAGAATGGCCGCGCGTACGCCTAAAGAGCTTTTTCTGTTCTTTTTAAAACATATAAATCCGATTAAAATTCTATTACCAAAAATTTGGCAGCGATCAAAAAATAAATAAATAACCCTTCTAAATCCCATTATAATTATTAAAAATATAAGAAGATAGTAAAAATAGATGTTCTGGTTGGGGATGTAAGGTTATTTATTAACAATGACTGGGAACCTGTTGCCCTTCAAAAACACGACTGATAATTGAATTTTAATTAAGAAAAACTAAACTAAAAAAAAAAAATTAAAAACAAATCAACCATAACAATATTTCAAGAATTAATTCAAAAGTAGATAAATTTAACTGCATAAGAATTATTATGAAGATATATCACATTTAAATCCTTTTATCTACTTTAACAAATGTTTCACGCATCGATCGGTAAGCCAAGAAGACGAGTCTTGAATAATAATGATCAGTTTAGAATTTTGTATACACAGTTGGTAGACTTAGTAAAATGGAAGATGGAAAAGGTTTATATCTATCTGTTATGTTTAAAATTAAAAAAAAAAGACAGAAAAAAATAAAAGCAACTTATGAAAGCGTCAGGTTTTGAAGACATTGTTCATATTACTCCAATAAAAATGTTATATGTTGAATTATTTCTTCAAATTATTTATATTCCTTTTGATCAAATCTGAGAGGTTAAAAAATTTTAAGGTACTGTAAAAATCATTCTTATTTACTCTTTCAAGCTATAACAGGATATCTTCATAGTGTCATATTTTTAACAAAAGAGTTTTCATCGGAAATACAAGATTCGAAGTCCTATAGATTGACTTCTGGAACTTCAAAATGAAGTCGCTAAAAATGGGGTGTACAGTCAAAGCAGACAAGATGAGATTGCGAACAAGATGAGACAAGATGACTTGGTTATTTACACTATTTTGGCTCGAGTTTAAATCAAAAATCTTTTTAAAGAACGAAAAGTATGTTGTATACAAAGTATGTTATATTTCTTAAGTATTTAAAAACACAACCCAGCACTGTTTAGTAGTTTAAATGTTTATGTATAGCTGGACAACACAGTTCTGGTAACCTGTGGGCGGAGTTAAATGACGTCAGAGCTATTAGAAAGCTTTGGCAATGGGCGGAGCTTAACACCCGTTTGGGTGTCACAACTAAGTTGCCGAGATATATATAGTATCGGACAAAAACCATCAAGCAGTAGTGCAATTTTATTGAATGCTTAATTTTTTTATTGATTTTTTTTTCAGTTATTCGCAATTTTCTCTAAAATGGCACCGATCATTTTTTCTTGATTAAGCGATTTTCTTTTTTTCCTTCATATACTATCTAAACACAAAAATACCTATCACTTTTATTTGAAGCTTTTTTCTTAGTAAAATGGATTCTTAGGGGTTTTCAGAGGACAGTATTATATTAATCTGATGTATCTGGATTGTTGGCTTATCAACCAGGAAGTTTACAGGGTGAAAAAAACCCAAAATAATTTTAATGTTTTTTTTTTGTTTATTTGAAAACCGACGTCTCGGAAAACATTGTTTGCCATCTTCAGGGGTTATCTTAAAGTAATAGAAGTATGAAAACTTATTATAACATTTCCGGTTGTGTCAATAATAAAGAGTATAATACCAATCAAAAATACTACCTTGAAAATGTTATGAAGAAATTTGGGTGAGGATCGGTCAAAAAAAACCAAAAAAACATTCAATTATGCCAACGTTTCTGTCAGAGTTTCCTGCCTTTATCAAGGCTTCAATACATTTGTTATATCGCAGAAACATAAAAAAAAAAATTAAAAGTTACTATAGTCATTTTTTTTTTTTTTTTTCTGTAGATGATTTAAGACAAGACACTAGTAAGTTTTAATTTTCCTTTTTATGTTTCTGCGATGTAACAAATGTATTAAAGCCTTGATAAAGACTGGAAACTTTGTCGAAACGTTGGCATAATTGAATGTTTTTTTGGTTTTTTTTGACCGATCCTCACCCAAATTTCTTCATAACATAATTCCATCAATGGTCAACATATACAACCGAAAATTTTATAAATAAGTTTTCCATACTTCACTTACTTTAAGAGAGCCCCCCTGAAGATGGGGCAAACAATGTTTGCCGAAACGTTGGGTTTCAAATAATAAAAAAAAAATAAACACTAAAATTATTTTGTGTTTTTTTCATTCTGGAAACTTCCTGGTCGATAAGCCAACAATCAGATATATTAAATCACATTCGAACGGCCAACAATTGCTACAATTTGTTTAATATACGAGTATAATATATTAATACATATTAGATTAGGAAAGGGATTAGCTGAGTGGTAGCGTGCTGGACTAGCAATGGATTCGAGATTCCGGGTTCGAGTACAGCAGTGTAACCTTAAATTTTCTCTTCCTAGGAGCCTCTACAGCTCACTATCCGGTGATGGGCAATGTTGTCTGTAACGAGAGAACACCATTCGGAGGCCGGCAGTGCACTGAGAAGGTTTGCCAGACGCAAATGACTACATTTGTTGACGCGCCTTAAATTAAAAAAAAAATCTGGTGTGAAACACTCACACAACTTTCTCTTACTCCTGTTCTGAAAATTATAATTGACAAATTTTATAGTTTGTGTATCAAATTTTACGAAACTTGTCGAAAACTGAAAAAACCGGTTAAGTAAAAGCGCACTTCCGGTTTACTAATTTTCTTAAAACTTGGAATTTTGGCCATCTATTTATTTCTAATTAAGTTTGTTTAGATGATAGAATTGTATAATGAACTGTGATAGCACATTAGAGAAAAACATACCCCCCCCCCCTACAAGTGCCATTAAATGAATTTTCCCAGAGAAACGTTTCAAATAAAAGTTGTCAAAGTAAAAGCACAATGTATGTGTACTTTATATACCAAGTTTGAAAAAAAATCGTCGGAGTCATTTTTGAGAAAATTGCGAAAAAGAGAATAAATCATTTAGTAAATTGGTAAAGTAAACGCACTTCCGGTTATCCAATTTTTTCCAAACTCGGAATTTCAACAACATATTCAATTCTAATAAACATTATTTAGATAACAGAATTGTCTAATAAACTGAAATAGCACTTTAGATGGAAACCTAACCCTAGTTCTCCCCCAAAAGTGCCCTTAAATGCATTTTCCCGGAGAAATGTTTCAAATAAAAGTTGTAGCCCGTTGTATGTGTAGTTGATATAACTAGTTTAAAGAAAATCCTCGGAGCCATCTTTGAGAAAATCGCAAAAACGTAAAACAAAATATCTAATAAAGTGGTACTTCCGGTTGAGGAATTTTGACAGATAACGTATTGTCAGATCCCATGGTGATACCTAAACGGAATATCAAGTTTCAACTTTCAACGGTTTTTCGTTTTTGAGCCATGCTGTTCACATACACATACAAAGACACACATACAGACCATTTGCTAAAAACCACTTTTTTGGACTCAGGGGACCTCAAAACGGATATTTCCGGTGAAAACTCGATATCGAAAATTTGACACGATTACAATACTTCCTCTTACTAGGAGTAAGAGAAAGTAAAAAAAATATATATATATTACCATTAATTGGTAGAATTCCAAATTTGTAAAAAATTCGATCAACTGTATGGGCGACTTTACAGAATAGGTTTTTGAAAGTTTTTGGAATTTTCTCGGTGATAATGATTTTTTATTTTTAAAAAACATGAAATGGAAAATTGCACAGATATATAAATCTATTACTTTTATTTGAAATATTTTTTCTGGTAAAAATTTAATTTTAAATAGTTGAGCAGAATTGATAAAAATTAATATTAACTTTTATTTGAATTGATTCAATGTTATTGGCGTGCTCTTCTGGACTATAATGTAATCACTTGTCTACCTGCTTGGGTTGCTAATTGTCTCCCCTCAGCACACAGGACAAATAAGTAAAATGAAGTTTAAAGAAAATTTGTCATACAACGGATTTAGTTTTGTTTGTTTTATTAACGTTTAATCCTTTAACGACTGACCTTGCAAACTGTAGAAAAAAATAATAGCGTTGATATGAATCAATCGAAAAATAAGTTGGTATATAATAATAGTACGAAAGGAGTACATAATGTAAAACACCTGACGTTTTATTTACATTGAACTCTATAAAGATTGTAACAATGCAAATTTAGTTAGTATTGTGAAGTACCTACAAATACCAACAGTAGCAAGGTGATTAGTAATCAGACGATGGACATACGAGAGAGTGACGTAAAAACCTGGAGCAGATGCAAAGCACGTAGCCAGTGGTGTGCTGGTGAACACAGCTAATTGAAGTGTACACCCGCTCTTTTGTGTAGACTGGGGGCGGCATAGGCTCAACTCACCACACTCCCACCTCTATCCCCACTTAGAGCTGTGTGCTATACGAACACTCTCACAATATTCATGCTTCAACAAAACTCACATTTATTCTAAGAGCCCCAGCCTGTTGGCGCCCTTCTGACGCTTTAAAAAAACAAGACCAACGCATACTGTATCGTCCAAAAAAAAAAAACAATTGCCTTATATAGTGCCTTATCACAGTTTTTTATGTTAGAAAATTTATGAAATCATTTCACTGATATGTAAATTATTTCATACTTATTGACGTGGTTAACTTAATCAAACATTAAATCAACTAAACCCAATGCAATTTGCATTAAGAAATAAATACTTTTCAATGAATAGAAAATCACTGACATAAATAAACTAAAAGCAATAGAGATATTTGCAGTGACAGCCAGGCTTTAGTTTATGGTCATCGACCACATATCTGAGTGTGCCAACTGATGTTGATCTGTGCAAGTATGTGTTATCACACTGTTTATCAGACAGACATCCTGATAGTGGGCGAACACCCGAAACTGGTCGATGACCACAAAATGTAGCAGGCTATCATGGAAAATATTTCTGATGCTTTCAAGTTCTACGACTCAACCACATCAACTACAGACTAAAAAGCAACACTTTGCACTTATTTCCAATCATTCAATAGATTTCTATTCAAAGAAACGTAAAAACGTTTTGTACTCTGATTAAGGTTTGTAAATTTATGACCTTACTACAGTCTTTAGATTATATTTTTATTTGTAATTTATATTATTTCCGACGTTTCGACATTATGTGTGCCATCATCAGGGGAAGATCATTATTCATAATTCTATTATAATCTGAAATACAATATATAAAGTTTTTTTAAACAAATTGAATACTAAGTAGACAGTTTAGAAATTTTTTAACTATAAGATGTCCAACAAATTAGTTGTACCAACCTGTATTGCAATGTGATATATTTTATTATGTAATTTCCAGTCTATTACTGCTTTACGAAAAAGAAGTTAGATCTAGATAAAGTCAGTATTTCATCTAATAAGTGAGACCCAGTTAGTCTAAGGAAATCGTAAATGGTGATGTTGGAAAAGAATACATACACTATTGACTTTTCTAGTCACAAATTATATTTTAACGAAGTGAAAGAATTGAGTAACAGAGCGAAGAGTTGCGTAGCGTGATGAATGGTGCGTAGAACGATGTGTATAGCTAGAACTTTTGCTGGTTCTAACGGTCTATATGGTCGTTTAGCTAGATTGGATAGCTCGTTGAAAACTCTCTGGCCTTTAAAAGGGTTTCTTTCTTGACAGAGAGTGAGTGAAGACAGTTGATAACTTCTTGAATACCTTCGAGAAAGTTATGTTGTAGGCACTTCGATAACTATAGCTTTTGAATGCCAATTGCAAGCTTTTCCTGACTTTTTGACTGCTTGTTTGAATATTGATTTCTAACTCTTGTGAGTAAGATTTCTACACTTGATTTTAAACGTGGATTTCAGTTAGAAGTGGCAAACCTAGAGCAGCCATAGGCCACGACTTCCTACAGAGCCATCTCCACCGCATTGGGTGAGGTAGTGAACTCACCGATTTGTCCTCTTTGCCACCAAGAAGATATGACCCAGAACCACCTTTCTACTCGCTGAGGACTGGACGATGTGTGCGCCACCGATGATCCTTATTCATTACTTAGTACTTAGACATAACTGGACTGCTAGAACACGTTTTATGGCCTAAAGGGCCCTAGAATTAGGAGTAGGGGGAAAAAAATAAATAAATAAAATTATCTATTGGCTTTATGTGGTTCATTATTAATGTCATAATTTGATATCAGTACAATTTAGAGAGTTAGTCAATATAATTTCATCCTACTGTTCAATCAAAAACGGTAATTTAAGCTGATAAAAGTACATATGAATTAGCGGTTGGAAAAGTTTACACATGATAGTATTATCAAGGGTCCTCGCACCCGTACACACATACAAAGTTTGTTAATGTACATAGAAACCACAAAACCTTTTACTAACTTCAGTACTAAAGTAACCACTAGTAACAGTATAGAAAAGAGAGAGAGGGGGGGTCAACAACCCTTCAGAAAACTGAAGACTAGCAATTGCATTTGAAGTAACCATGACAAGACGGGGGTGAAAATTGTGTGGTGAAACCCTTTGACTGGTGTATACATCAGAGTGTCAGTGTTTTAGAGACGATATGAGGGTTCCCCATAATGTTGGCCCAAACTTAATGGAACCATAATCAAATACATTACTAATATTGATCATCAAGAAAAAATAAAATATATATATGTGTGCAATTGTCAATTAACATATAATTGATTCTAGATTTTTTTGTTTTCTAATTTGCCGGGCAAATTGTTTAATGATCCTTAATTAATTATATAAAATCGGAAAAAGATTTTAAGGAATATTTACTTCTCTTATCGTTGAAAGAGGGAGTATGCAGTCAAATTTTCGAAATTCAGTTGTACCGGAAATGCCTATTTTGAAGATCACCCTCCTGGGTTCGAAAATTCTTTTCAGCGAATTGTCTGCGCGCGCGCGTGTGTGTGTGTACGTGGGGTTTGCATTTATGAATTAAATTACTCAAAACTAAAAACTTGCAGGAATAACAAGCTTGATATTCCAGTTCGGGTACCAGATCAATAAATTTTTGGTCAAAATCCATCAAACGCAAGTTTTTGGAAGGTTATAGAGGTGAGTAACAGTTCAGTATATGGTAAATATACAATATTAACTTAGAATTGAAGCAGTGTCGTTTCGCCTTCGCTGGATGAAGAAGTTACTAAACAGACTTATAAAAGCTATTTCCCAAATGCTTCTCATCCATAGAAATCTTTCATGGACCAAAAAACTTTCGAAATTCTCTCCTCATGACCCTAGGCTTTACCAGCTTATCAAAACCACTCGCTCTAAATGTACCGTCATTCCTCCACTCTCATTAAACAATAATCTTCACAATATTACTCAGACCTTCAGTTCTAATAACTATGCATACAGCGCTCAACACAAGGTTGACACTTTAGCAGACTTCTTTGAACAAGTGCATGCGATGAATTCCAACTTAGGTGTTCCTTCCTTTACCCGTAAAGTAATTTCAGATACTGAAAATTATTTCACTCCTAACCTAAAACATGATGATTGTATCCTAACACCAGCAGAATTAAGAAAAGAAATAAATAGATTAAAAAATAATAAATCCCCTGGCATAGATGGAATTAATTCAAAAAGTATGAAAAATATTTCAAAGAAGTGTTTAATCCACCTTACTAAATTAATTAATTATATAATTATGTATGGTTATTTTCCTGATACGTGGAAAATGGCAAAAATTATTGTCATTGCTAAACCTGGTAAAGACCCCTCCTTGACGAGCAGCTATCGACCGATTTCCTTGCTTCCTTGTCTTAGTAAGTTGACTGAGAAAATTATCCTAAGAAGACTTACCTCATTCATAGAAAGTAATAGCTTATTATATTCCTGTAAGTTTGGTTTCCGTCCAAAACATTCGACTACTGCCCAGTTAGACAGAGTAACTGATTTAATAGAGCACAACTTTAACTCTAACAAACACACAGGGATGGCTCTGATAGATGTGGAAAAAGCCTTCGATTGTGTTTGGCACAATGGCCTTATCTATAAATTAATTGATTACAACTTTCCACAATATTTAATTTACTTTGTTAATAGTTATCTTACAAATAGAAAATTCAGTGTTAACAGTCGATAGTGCAGTTTCAGGTACGAGGTTAATTAAAGCTGGTGTCCCCCAAGGATCGGTCCTGGGGCCCACACTCTCCAATATTTACATTAACGACTTAACCAAACTGAAACTTAAGTCCAAATGCTCCCTATTCGCTGATGATACTGCCTTCTTTATATCTTCGTTTAGAACCGATACAATACTAAACACTTATCAATAGCTCTCGATAAAAGTTTTAAATATTTTACTAAATGGAAGATAAGACCAAACAATGCCAAAACACAAGTGATATTATTCACGCGAAGAAGGCCAGTTGTCAACAGTTGTGTTCAAATTAACGGTAACTCCCTTCCGTGGAGTAACGAAGTTAAATACCTAGGACTGGTGTTAGACTCTAGGCTAACATTCACCAAGCACATTAATACGGTCTGCGATAAATCAATAGGCATCATGTGCAATCTATTTCCGTACTTAAATCGCAATTCTACCCTAAATTTCCTTAACAAAAGATTAATTTACTATCTATACATTCGTCCTGTACTTTTATATGCATCCCCTGTGTGGTCAAATACTTGTCGCACCAACTACGGGAAGTTACAAAGAGTCCAAAATAAATGCTTAAGATTAGTATCCCCGGTGGACACCTACAGACTACATGCACGCTGTACTTGATGTTGCCAGTGTGTCTACATATGTCTACAGTGTAACAGAGAAATTTGTAACTTCCTGTATACATAGCCCTTACCCACATTTAAAAAGTATTGTAGACTATAACTTAAGCTCACTTAATTATAAAAAATATAAGCACAAAAGATTAAAACACATTCTGCTTTAATTACTACGTGTAGTTAAGGTTTTTTAATGTTTTTTTTCCCTCAGCATATAAAAGTGATTATATTGTATTTATTTTTGTAAAAGCAATATGTAAATAGTTGAGTGTATATAGGCGCAGCAGCCTGAAACCTCTTTTTTCTGTTATGTTTGTAACAATGTTAAAATAAATAAATATTCTTTAAAAAAAAAAAAAAAAAAAGCAGTGTCGTTAGAATTATAAATTTGAAAAAAAAAATGGCTATTCGGAAGTGTGACTGATTTTCTAGAGTTCTTAGGAATCTATGGCATTACATTTTAAATGTTATTCAGGTTTATTCACTGTTACAGGCGCGGTCTTCTAGATTACATATAAACACGTTCAATTTCTACCTACCATTTGTGCTAATCAACATATATCCCACCAACTATATATTTAGGAGTAATTTCAGATTTTGTTGAAAGCTTTATTTTAGTCATTTATAAACAAACATTTTTTTTAATTGATATTTTTACCACTTAATGGTTTGTTTATTAAACTGATGAATGTTAAGTGTCATGTTTTAAATATTATTATTTTTTTTAAGCCTTGAAAATGACAATATATATGTCAACGTTTCAACAATGTAGTTGTTTTTACAGTCTTTCATTGCTGGAAAAGAAAAATGAAAAAGATTATCAGTAAAATGGATTGACTTCCCTACATTCCCTACAACAACTGACAGACGTCTGGCCATTTACGCAGAAGACATAGCAATCCTACCAGCTAACAAAGATACCAATATGGTATCTTCACAATATCAAGACCATCCAAAATCACTTACAAGAATATCTCGGAATACTAAAATTAATGAATCAAAACAGTATATGCGTAACATTTACCCTCGACTGTGTACATTAACAATACACACCCATAGCTTACCAGAAATATATTCACCACTTTTGACTATACTTAGACTCGTTTACATGGAACATTCACTTAACAAAAACTAGTCACGCCATAAAAACTAGAAAATGTTTACTTGTAAAACGATCTAGATTTGATATGAAAAACCAAGTTCACCTTTACAAATCCATAATAAAAGCAATATGGAGGATTACGGACTACAATTGTGGGGAACTGCTAAACCGATTCACACTAAACGGAAAAAACAACCATATAAAACAAGATTTTATTTACGATCACGCAAGGTCCCTACTGCGTAATAAACACCTCGTTATATAAACATTCTATTTGTAAACGACCTAACACAATAATTTTCTAAAACATTCCACAACAAACTAGGCACACACAACAACCCACACTTCACTCAAATGTCCTCCCTGATCATACCTGGGAATCCTCCCTGATGTCTCAAATGCCTAAAGGCTAATGCCCAGGAGACCTCCTGTCAGAGGAAGAGATGTAATCTGTCCAGGAAGCGTAGCATTGGTCATTTCCCTAAAGGCAGTTCTAGCCTGATTCAAATCACTGAGCACATTTACTTATTGTATCTTGTTTCTCAGATTTACTTCGTAATGTTATATTTACTTTATAGGACTCTACAGGCGGCTCAAGCCATTATATCTGTCTATATGTGAATATAATGTAATACAAATTTGTAAATGTAATTTTTTCTCCATAAAGACTTACCTCTATCTACCTGGTCCATCAGGAAATCACTTTGTTATGAGCGAACTGAAAGAAAAACCTGGAAAATGCTGTTGCGTCGTCTTGCAACGTTTGTCTGTCAGTAGTTATATAACTCACATGTGCACGCGTGTAGTCCAGCCAGACATACTGTTTTTAGCCCTTTAATCCTCTCCCGCCAATTCTCTAGCACGTTTGGGGGATTCGCGCCTTCTCTCGCGTCACCGGACGTTGTTTCCCTTCCACGGCCACCCCTTTTTTTTTTTTTTTGTTAATACATCCTTTTTCGTCACTTGCCTGCTGGTTCTCTTCTAGTGAAAATATATGTGTATGTTCAACTGCTTCATTCCAAACTGCTTCTTTGTCAAGATTCACCGCCTCCTTGGGTGTATTGTGCTTATAACACAGGTTTTTCATCTCTAACGAGCTTCCGAGACGTCTTATTCGCATCAACAAGCACACGCTTTTGTACCGCTTCACTCACCAATTTAATTTACCTTTCCCGTAACTTCCCTTCATACACACACATACACATACACGAACATATTTACAGCTTCCTTTATACCTCTTACGCTTCCTACCGTCTTTCACAGTTTCTCCAGCGAAACATGCTCTATCAGCCGCATCTTCACGGTAAGAAAATAAAAACTTTGTTATTCTTTATATTTGCGTGCTTCACTAAGCGTTTATCCATTTACGCTTCCTAGTAATTGCTTATGCGCGTACGAATGTTATTAATTTAAGCTGAAAGGTGTATCATTATCACAGGATTTTGACAATATATTGGCATCACCTTATTGATCGTTATTGAGAAATATTTTCTTTTTATTTATTACTTCTTGAATTTTTAAAAATGAAAATTCAAGAAGAACGAAACATGGAAATCTGGGGACACAAAAAAAAAAAGAATATGAGGGGAAGAGGACAAACTTTAGCTGGTAATTAAGTCTAACAATTACAACATCCATCTCTCGTGGAATGGAAAGTGAGTGCCAGAGGGTTGAACGCTTAGAAAGGGGTGGCAGGCAGCTCTGTCATTGGGGATGAGAGATTAATTTTGTAGTTCTTTTTTCCTCATTACTCGATGTCAAGTTGAGTGACTGTCTGTGCGCGTGCGCTTTTTTGTATGTGTGTGTGTTACTACTGTGAATAAATCAGTGCTACAGAAATTTGTGTTATCTACTTATATATATGTAACAGTGACAAAAACATTAGCTTACAATTAATTTGTTTATTACAATCTGCCAAGACAGTTGTTACGAGTAATTATCTTGAACAAAGTATAGTATTAAAATCAGATTAATTATCAGTTAAATATCCTTCCCAAAATATCGTTGGCCATATAAAAAGGGCATGGCAAAAGATAGTGAAGCCAACAACTTTAGAACTATAGTTGGGAAAAAAGATAGGAATATACATCTCACTTTTTACTGCATTCTCATCATCTCCAATTAATACATTTTCTACAAACCAGGAGTTTTTATCCGTGAAGACAAAGAAGTTGTTGTAAAGACGTGTTGGCAAAGACGGTGACCCGGTGTCGATAAAAAAGAAAAAGTTCGCATTTAGCAGCGAACCTAGCTAGCGAAGGCCAGAAATAAAGTTGGTGGATATCGCAGCATGTTTTACATACACGCTTCCCAATAATATTCGCCGTCTGTCAAGTCTTGACTTTTTACAGGAGTTGCCAAAGAGTTATAGGAACGTCCGATAACACAGCATCATTCGTTTATCTTTCATATATAAATGAATTATCCTAGAAAAATGTTTAAACTAAAAGTCTCACATCTATATCTATTTATATATAAACCAAATCTAATCGCTGAAGCCATTTCTAAAAAAAATGATAACAGATTTTTCTTCAAATGTGCCGTTTTATTAAAACATTTAATTCTCCCTTACATAGATGAGAGAAGAAGAATAATTAAATCCAAACGAGTCACAAAGAGATCTTCTAGGTCGCAATGGATTTGTCTTTATTGCCCCACTCCTTCTACAAGGCCAAATAATATCTACCCCACGATAGGCTCTCACAAACACAAAGAATGCTGGTACGAGGAAGTATTGCGACTGTGTCGAAATTTTCGGTATCAAGATTCCATCGGAAATACAAGTTCTGATGTCTCTTGGAATCTTGAAAAAGTGATTTTTAGGAATTGGTCTGTTGTATATGCATAATAATTTATGTGAACAGTGTAGCTCAAAAACGAAAAAAATCGCAGAAAGTTCAAACTTGATATTCCGTTTAGGTATCACCATGGGATCTGACAATAAGTTATCTGTCAAAATTCCTCAACCGGAAGTACCACTTTACTAAATGTTTTTTTTTCTTCACTTATTGCAATTTATTAAAAAATCGCTCCAACCAATATTCCTTAAACTTGTTATATCAACTAACTATACAGACAATGATCTACAATTTTTATTTGAAACATTTCTCCGGGGAAATTCATTTAAGGGTACTTTTGGGAGATGGATGGGGGGTAAGGTTAGGTTTCAGTTTATTATTAAATAAGTTGTTGTTTCAGAATTAAATATATTGTTGAAATTGCGAGTTTCAAAGAAAACTCAGATGAGCGGAACAGCTATTTTTCTAATACGGCTACAACGATTTTGTTTAAACTAAGAATGTTAACTACACATGTATTTGAAACCTTTCTCTTTTTTTTAAACCTTTCTGTATAAATTTAATTATACAGAAAAGTTAAGTAGAAAAATTAATAATGAGTGTAATAATGGAACCAGTGAATATATGATGATAAATAATAATATCCACTGCTATAAGCAGTTCCACCGTCTATATTCCACATGGCTATATGTATAGAATTAGTACGTTATAAAATTAAAGCAAATATTTACAACGAAAGCTAAAAATTAAATTGCTCAATTAGATATTGGCGATACTTCCACGCAGTGCGAGCATATTGAATAACTTTGCGGTTAGGAAAATTTAACATCTCAATCAATTGGGCTGTTGTCAAAACAGGGCTACCGAGATACAAAACTCTAAATTCAGATAAAACAGTGCACTCCGCCATGAAATGAACAGTACCTTCTTTAACCCGAGCGTTACACATTGAACAGAGTACATTTTCCTTCTTTATGAAAGGAATAAAATTCAAATACAAGAGCTCACCTCCAATTTTAAAGAGCCATCGTAATTCTCGCAAAGTTAGCTCGCTCGTGTTCTTGTTTATGGCAAAATTAAACAAATCAAAATTTCTGTCCAAGGATTTATAAAATACAAAACTGGTGGTAGAGTGAGCGCGCTCCAAAATCTCCAATTGATGACCTTCCCTAATTTTATGCCTAATAAGATCTGAACAAAAAGAGGGCCACACGGAAATATTATCTACAGAAAAATTAAAATCTGACAGATGGGCGGATGATAATGTATTCCACTGGTTGAACTAAAGAACACTGCTGTTAATGACCTCAATGGCAACTATCTTGACATATCTATGATCAGGACACTTCATCACCTTTAGGATATAGTTAAAGTGCAGTTTCAGTGTATATAGGAATAGAAGATCAACCCCGGTCTCTAAATAGAGCATGTAATTTGGTGCACCAGAAGGTAAAGCGAATAATTTTCTGATAAAAAAAAAACGTTGGATTTTCTCGATTTGATCATACCGCTGATAACCCCAGAATTTGACATGCATAGCAAAGAATAGGAACAGGACAATGGAATTAAAAAAAACCCAAATTTTACTGGCCTAAATTATCCTGAAATCTAAATTCAGACCATAATCTGTTGATCGCAAGTTTAGCCGCAGAGACTTTTCGCTCCAGGTGATGGTTTAACGATAAACGAGAGGTAAGAGTTACACCTAGGTACTTGTACTCATTGACCACCTCAATAGGCATACCTCCAAAATACCATTTTTCCTTTGAAGCTAACCTACCCCCTCTTCTAAAAACCTAAGCTTTGGACTTGGCCAGATTTACTACTAATACAACGAATGTTAACTACACATATATTTGAAACTTTTCTCCAGGTAAATTCATTTAAGCGGGCTTATGGGGGGAGTGGTAGGGTTATGTTTGTCTCTAAAGGCTATCTTAGTCGATAATACATTTCTACAATCTAGGCAAAATTAATTTAGATATCAATAGATTGCCTTTAAATATCAAAATCTTAAAGTTCCCATAAATGAAATTTTACCAGAGAAATGTTTCAAATAAAAGTTGTAGTTTTAATATTTAAAGTTAAAAAAATTTTTTTTTTTGAGCCGTTTTAGAGACAATAGCAGAAAAACTGAAAAAGCTAATTTCAGTAAAGCACACTTCCGGTCACATATGATTTTGCTTCAAACTCGGGATTTCGACAACAAATTTAATTCCTAATTAATATTATTTAGCCAATAGAATTGTATAATAAACTGGAATAGTACTTTAGAGGAAACCATAACCCCATCTGTCTCCCCCCCCCCCAAAAAAGTGCCCTTAAATGAATTTTCCCGTAGAAATGTTGCAAATAAACGTTGTAGCTCTTTGTATATGTGTAGTTAATATTTAATGTTTAAAGAAAATCGTTGGAGATGTTTTTTGAGGAAATAACAAAAAAAATGGAAAAACTATTTAGTGAAGTTACATTTCAGGTTGATGGATTTTTGCCCGAAATCTTCATGACTAATGCTGTGGTTGTATCAAAATGAAACAATGAAAATAAAAAATATGATAAAAAAAAAATAAAATAAGTATATTATTTTTAGGTTATGAAAAATAATGTTAATGATAAGAAAAATGATCGGGTTTTTATTAAAGAAAATCAACAAAAAAATCGACAAAATTCACAACCAGCAAGTTTTGGGGGGGGGGGATCAATCATTGGCATTGGCAGGGTTTCCAACAGCAACTGAGTTCACTTTGATCAAGTTCCTTCCATCTTTCTTTTTATTTGATAAGTTCTAACTTCACACCGCTCATGATTGAAAAGGGGGGGAGGAAAAGATTGGAAGTTGGTTGGTTATATTATGTGGAAGTTGAACCAGCCAATATGATGTGGTGTATAGTAGAATTCAAAGGAATACACTATAGGGTTCTTAAAAGGCTCTTTTACTTTCTCTCATAATAGTAAGAGGTAGGGATTGCGTGAGAGTCAAATTTTCTCAAATTTGGTTTTGCATGTGTGATCAGCATAACTCCAAAAATTGGATAATCGCAGAAAGTATCAAACCTGATATTTCGAAACAGTTTGGAGTTTTTTTTTCACTAATTTTCTTTAAGTAGATATTTTATAAATTATCAAATCAAGTTATTTCTATATAATATTAATTATAATTATAATTAAATTTGATGCCAAAATTCCGAGTTTAAAGAAAATCGGTTTACCAGACTGGGCCATTTTACTGACTCGATTTTTTACTTTCTCTTACTCCTAGTAAGAGGAAGTATTGTAATCGTGTCAAATTTTCGATATCGAGTTTTCACCGGAAATATCCGTTTTGAGGTCCCCTGAGTCCAAAAAAGTGGTTTTTAGCAAATGGTCTGTGTGTGTGTATGTATGCGTGTGAACAGCATAGCTCAAAAATGAAAAACCGTAGAAAGTTGAAACTTGATATTCCGTTTAGGTGTCACCGTGGGATCTCACACTACGTTATCTGTCAAAATTCCTCAACCGAAAGTACCACTTTACTAGTTAGATTTTTTACTTTTTTGCAATTTTCTCAAAAATGGCTCCAACGAATTTCTTTAAACTCCAAACATCAACCACACATACAAAGAGCTACAACTTTTATTTGAAACATTTCTCCGGGAAAATGCACTGAAGGGCACTTTTGGTGGAGGGGTGGGGTTAGGTTTTCATCTAAAGTGCTATTTCAGTTTATTAGACAATTCTGTCATCTAAATAATGTTAATTAGAATTAAATATGTTGTTGAAATTCCGAGTTTGAAAAAAATCGGATAACCGGAAGTGCGTTTACTTTACCACTTTACTAAATGATTTATTCTCTTTTTCAAAATTTTCACAAAAATGGCTCCTACGATTTTCTTGAAACTTCGTATATAAGCTAAACAAGCAAAGATCTAAGACTTTTATTTAAAACATTTCTTTGGGAAAATTCATTTAAGGGCACTTTTTGGGGAGGGGTGGGGTTAGATTTTCATCAGAGTGCTATCCTAGTTGATTATACAATTCTATCATCCAAACATAATTAGTTAGAAATAAGTAGATGGCTGAAATTCCGAGTTTCAAGAAAATTAGTAAACCGGAAGTGCGCTTTTACTGAATAGTTTATTCAGTTTTCGACGAATTTCATTAAATTTGGTACACAAACTATAAAATTTGTCAATTATCATTTTGAGAACTGGAGTAAGAGAAAGTTGTGTGAGTGTTTCACACCAGATTTTTTTTTTTAGTTTTTGTGACTTTTTTCCATGAACTCACAAACAGACTTTCATTAAACTTGGTATACTAACCATACATATATTGAGATATAATACATATGTACTTAATGTTTCTACATATTATGTACTTTTGTTTTTAACAATATTCCAAATAAATTGATTTTTAAAGAGGTTCTGAGGAACACATCATGTTCCCACAAAAATTATTGAAGAATATTTAATATTTAGTAAAAATTATAATTTGAAGACAGTTTGTCAGATCTAACTATGTAAATTGCAGTAAGACAAAGTCTGTGTCAACAGTGTTCACACCATATTTTGCTTTCTCTTACTCCTAGTAAAAGAGGAAGTATTGTAATCGTGTCAAATTTCCGATATCGAGTTTTATCCTGTCGGAAACCTCAAAAAGGACCTCGACAGGAAATATCCTTTTTGAGGTCCCCTGAGTCCAAAAAAAAAGTGGTAATGAAAAACCGCAGAAAGTTAAAACTTTATATTCCGTTTAGGTATCATTATGGGATCTGTCAGTACTTTATCTGTCAAAATTCCTCAACCGGAAGTACCACTTTATTAGTTTTTTTTTATTTTTACTTTTTTGCGTTTTTCTCAAAAATGGCTCCAACGATTTTTTTTCAAACTTGGTATATCAACTACACATACAAAGAGCTACAACTTTTAATCTGAAACATTTCTCTGGGAAAATTCATTTAAGGGCAGTTATGGAGGAGGGGTGGGGTTAGGTTTTCATCTAAAGTGCTATTTCAATTCGTTAAACAATTCTGACATCTAAATAATGTTGATTAGAATTGAATATGTTATTGAAATTCCGAGTTTGAGAAAAATCGGATAACCGGAAGTGCGTTTTACTTTATCACTTTACTAAATGATTTATTCACTTTTTCGCGATTTTCTTAAAAAAAAAAACGGCTCCGATGATTTTCTTGAAACTATTTATATAAACTAAACATACAAAGATCTACAACTTTTATTTAAAACATTTCTCTGGGAATATTCATTTAAGGGCACTTTTAGGGGAGGGGTGTGGTTATGTTCTTCTCTAAAATGTTCTAATCATAGTTGATTATACAATACTATCATCCAAACAAAATTAATTAGAAATAAATAGATGGCCAAAATTACGAATTTTCAAGGAAATTAGTAACCCGGAAGTGCGCTTTTACTGTACAGTTTTTTTTTCAGTTTTCGACGAATTTCATTAAATTTGGTATATAATCTATAAAATTTGTCAATTATAATTTCGAGAACTGGAGTAGTAGAATGTTGTGTGAGTGTTTCACACCAGATTTATTTTTTTTTAGTTATTATTAAAAATATTTTACATAAAATATCTGCAAATGGAAAAAGATGATATAAATTGTGTAAATTTTTAGCCCGGTTTCTACATAAATTATGTTTTACTTAAATAAAAAAAATAAGAAAAAGTAATATTTTACTTTATATAAAGAAGAATGGGGGAGATTTCAACACACAATTCTAAACATCCCTGTATCCTAAGGATTCACAAAACCATATGAGTGTAAAGGTCTGACTGAAAGGGACGGCTCCCTTTTTGCTTAAATCGTACACTATCTCTGGACAGGACACCCTACTACCCACTTCACTTCCTTTAGCACCTCGTAAAGATCCATCCAAACGTGCCGCAACAACCATTTGAAAGCTAAAAATGGTAGGAGAAAAGCTAGGAGCAATTTCATTAGTTTTACGTACATTCCTTATTCTTTCCCTTTTCAGATTTTTATATATATATATATATTGTTCACCCTCGTTACATAGAGAATACTATCTGTAGCCACTTTTTTTTTGTAAGAGTTGTTTGTAACATACATACGCACCATACATTAATACCAAGTTAATATAAATAAAAGTCAGGGTATAAAAAAAAAAAAGAAGTAAAAAAGTAAGGAACATTTAGAAAAAAAAGCTTCAGCCCAGATTTTAAGTGACTTCCCCCTTCTATATAAAAGTGTACACGTTACTTACACACAAATATACACAGCACAGCGGCAACAACTAACTCCCTCACTGTTAAGTTAAAAAAACAAAAAAAAACCGGCCATACTCTTCTAATCCAAGTGTATATATATACATTCAAAGTTTTACCCAGTTTAGTTCACTGGTTTCCCAAAATTTTATTAAATTTATTATAGAACAGATTGAATTCCTAATTACTGTATTTTTTATATAGTTATTACTGGGGCAAATTCCTTTCAATCTGATTTTTTTACGTAACTTAATTTAGTATATTACATAAATATTACACGTACAGGTTGGTGATAACCTGCCATTAAAATCACAACCGAGAAAAAGCCAGATCCCCCAAAATCTATTTCTCCGAAACACGTTTCTAATAAAATTTTATTTTAATAGTTAATATATATTATTATCTTTCTTTAAACTTTTTAATATATCAATAGATTTAATTCTTTAAAATACGTATTATAAAGGAGATGATAGGATCGTAAAATAAACTGTAATGACACTTTAGAGGCCTCAGATACAGTCAGCCTTCAGAGTATGATCAAGTCAGTAGAAAAATTACTGTAAAACATAGAATTTGGAAGTAAATCTGAAGAAGTCTGCAATAGACGTGTTCAGAAATTGGGGAAGACCTGGTAGAGGCGAAAAGTGGTATTTTAAAAATGAGCCTATCACAGTTACCAAACAATATAAATATTTAGGGGTTACATTATCGTCAAACTTGTCCCCTTAGAATCTCATTTTAAGGAGAGAATTGAACACTCAAAATTTGCAATTTAGTGCCTTTAACAGAATTATATTCAACAAACACATTGCCTTTTCTTTCAAACTAAGTATATTTTATGCAGTGTCGAGATCGATAATTTGTTATGCTGCACAAATTTGGGGATGTAGGATGTATCAAGCGTTAGAAATCTGTTTAAAAGGTTTTGTTAAAAAGTGTTTTAGCTTGCCTCGTAATACGCCTGATTTTGTCTTGTACTTGGAAACTGAAGTTCTACCTATATTTGTACATACTGTTAAACTCCACCTCAAATATGTAAATAGATGTTTTAATTTACCACAGTCTAGGTACCCTAATATGTTAGTTAATGAAATAGTCAACAGGAAGGTGTTTTGGTATAAAGATTGGCAACAATTTTGTGCTAACTATAGTATTGATTTCAATTTGTTTATTAAGAGAAAAATTAAATTAAATGAAATATTAAATAAGGTGAAGTCCAAAATGTTAAATGATTATAAATGTAAATCTGTTAATAGTGAGCATCATACTCTGTACAAATATTTAGAAAAAAATAATTTTGTTCATAACATTGATAGTCAATCTGCTAGTTGGATATTAAAAGTAAGAGGAGAGTTGCTATATTTAAATAGATACCGCTTCGGTGAAGCCATAAAATTGTGTTCTCTGTGTAACAGGCGGGAAAATGAAGATGTTTACCATTTCATTGCGATATGCCCGATACTAGCAGAGTTTAGGGTTCTGTATTTTAATAAAAATAAATTAACTTATAAAGAATTTATTGATTTTCTTAATGGTAAAGAGTGGCGTAGACTTGTTAATTATTGTAAATCCGCCTGGCAGTATAGGTTCTCCTTGATTCAAGAATTTAATTTCTAGTTATTTAGTGCAAAAAGTATATATTAGTTTTTGTTTATTAATTGCTTTTTTGTTTTTTGTTATTTTTTTTCACATTGAAATGAAGTATTAGTTTATTTATTAGACGTAGACTTTTATTTATTTATTTTTCACTATTGTTATCAGTATTTTGTTTACTTTTTTATTTCTGAAATAAGTTTCAATTTACACACTTAGTAGAATGTCAACTCCTCAGACGGTCAGCTCTGACCATGAGAATGTGGGTTATTAGTTCTTTTTTTATACTTCTGAATTTTTCATGTAAACTGTGTATTATAAATAAATAACCATTTATTATTATTATTATTATTATGACACTTTAGAGGAAAGCCTAACATTCATCACTCCTTAAGCGGCCTCTACACGGTCAATAATATTGACAATACTTTAGAGTATTGACAATAATATTGACCATGTAAGGTGAAAAAAATTGTATTGACAGTCGGTATTGACAAGAGTATTGATGAAATCCAGAATTCCAGGTTTTCTTGTATCAATACTGAGAATTGTAGGGGATATTGACAATAATATTGACCGTGTTAGGGGCGGCGTTAATATTTCCATCAATATTCAGTACAAACAACGTTGAAACTAACCTCAACAACAGTGATACAATACCTTACAAAGGTACTCTGGAAAGATTTGTATATTAAAATAAAACTTCAATCATACATTGCATTTTAAAGATGATTGTAATTTTTTAATCTTATTTTTCTGATTAACATACATTTCATATAGTCAAATTATAATGAGTCTCTTCATTACAGTTCAGTTCAAAATACGATCCAGTGGAGGTTCTTGGGAAAGATTAGTGTATTACAATAAAACATTGAATCATACATTTTTATAAAGATGATTGTAATTTTTTTCAAAGTCTTGTAGGACATATATAAAGGTTTCACAGGTTTCTATTACAGCTTTGCTGATAGTTGTTGAGGGACATTATGACTGAAAACTTCAAGTCTTCAAAATTTCTTCCTGTGGCCAAGTACCTGTTAAGGCTAATCTTTCCCTAACACTTATACTTTCTCTCATATTACTGTCCTGTCTTTTCAAAAATTGATCAACCATCTGTAATAGTTTGTTAAAGGTAGATACATCCATTCGAAATATAGTTCTTGAAATCTTCAACATCGCAGAGGTTGATTTCCTTCAAAAGTACTAAATGAGAATATTCATCTCTTTTCTTTAACCCACTCTTTCATCCGCTGTTTGCGTTTCACTTTATGAGTAGTGGCTAAAAGCAAAAATAATGGCTACGCAAGCTTTTGTGCGATTATTCATTTTTTAAAGGAAAAAAAGCCAACAAAATAACGAGTATAAACAAGTAAATTCACTCGTTGTAAGGTAATGAAGTATTGAGACTGGTTAGCACGAGTATTGATGGTTATATTGTCAATACTGATATTGATAATATTATTGATCGTGTAGAAGCCGCTTTACACAAAACCCCCCCTAAAAGTGAACTGTCTCTGAAAAACTAAAAAGTTAAAATTCGTCCCTGATTAGTTATAGCATGTCTTCCAGTTTTGTTCTTTTCACCCAGTCCTAGCAAGAATGAAAGACGCTCCTCATGAAGGTCATGACTTCGAGATTACTTCACTCCCATCTGAAGAAACATTAACCTCATTAGGCCAGCGTATTCATAAAGAATGTGTATCGGTGTTTTTTTTTTTTTCAGCCTTACAGAATCAGCGCATCGCGTGCTCTTAAGTAAGTAGCTGCTATATGTGCGCCTATTCAGCCTATAATGTCCCGTCAATAGGCCGACAATTATTCTTATAACGTCATGGTTGAGTATGTCCCTAGTAATCATGTTTCTTGATACAGAGATTTTCCCTGCCTCTACCCTGGTGTTCCTTCCCACCACTCCAGATGCCTTGATGGATGTTTGAATCAAGCTTCTGGACAGGACGCAGAAGGCATCTGACTCTATGAAAATGTCCTTCTGTAGCCCAGAAATCCGGCATGTCTCAGCACCCAAGTGGAGTTATCAGCTTATTTCTAACACCCATTTCGGTTCCCACATTAGCCGCGGGACTTAAAGAAAGTCCTTAACATACAAACTTGACTCATAGAACATATCTCATCACGTCACTATGTATTTGTCTAACAGATACAAATAGAGTGCTTTAAACTCTTATATAATAACTATTTTTATAATCTCATAATGTATAATATGCATTAAAAAATTTTAATGTACGTACATATTTTTAACGACATAACTAGCTACAACTGTTTTACCCAATTTTGAAATTAATAGTCTACAAATTAAGAGTCCAGCTGCGTTACCCTTAGATTTTTTTTCTTCCTAGGAGCCTCTACAGCTCACTGTCCGCTGATGGACAGAGTTGCCTGTAACGAGAGAACACTGTCCGGAGGCCAGCAGTGCACTGAGAAGGCTTCCAGGCGCCAATTACCATAGATGTTGACGCGCCTTAAATTAAAAAATAAAATAAAAAATTGTCAACAAAAACAACCTAACCCATAACAACTGTTTGATATTATCACAAGAATATTATAACCAATATTTATTTAAATAATAACAATAACAATTACCACCATATATAAGCACTAATAATATCGCAATTGATCTTAAAAACTTCCCACAAAAATCCTATAATCACAAAAAATAATCAATAAAAAAAATTTTTGAATCAGGCAAGATAAAAAAACATATTTTAAAATCAGAGAAATGATTGTAAAGTGAAGTGTAATAACCTTGTGTGTTTTGGTAGCCAGGTGTTTGTAACCCCTACCAAATAAGTCATTAACAGCAGTGCAAACTACCCTAACTTAGCCTCTAACATGGCCCATTTAACACTCCATATAATGCTAGACGATCCTTTCGCATGAAGTGCTATTTCCGCTACACTTAATTACAAAAAAAAAAAATATATTTGTATATAATATGTTCCTTTATATTTAATTTTATAACCACTAAATAATATAAAGATATATGAGCAATATTTTAATGAATAACTTGGAAAGAAATGGACGGAAAAGGAAACAACATTAAACAGATGTAACAGTTAGCATAAATCTCTTTATTAGAAAACATGGACATAACCGTGCATTTTTTTTTTAAAACATATCGGTGGCTGCGGACGAAGCGTAATTAGGATTTGAAGTTGATACTGGGGACCACCATAATAATAATTAATCATAATGCATTATTGACTCTTTTTCAAGACCTTCAAACATTCTTTCATACTATTTCTAGTTTTAAGATTCTAGTTTGCTGAATAAACGTTTTGCAGAGAGGCTTCCGTTACCGTTATAGTTAAATAGAATAATGATGCTTTAATAACTTCTGGGAAATTACTCTCCATAAATAGATATTTAATCAACAATAAATTAATAAATTATTTTATAATCGTTTCTGATAATAAATAACGTTTAAAAATTAAATTCATTAAACATTTAACTATAGTAAATTGAATAAAATAATTTTTTGTTCCTTTATAATATTTTTTTTTTTAAATAATCTGTATAATACAATTGAATAAGTAAATATGTTGATGAGAATATTCTTGGCGTGATTGTCTTGAGGAGAGAAGCTACCCAGAGTAATACTCTCGCTGTGATTCAGACTATGTTTGTCTCAGATGAGGTCGCGGCGCTAACGGCGGCTCAGCCGGCTTGGTGAGTTGTTCTGGAATAGTAGTGGAGAAGAGATTTAGAATTAAAGAATTTACAGCAAAGAGGAAGAGATTCATGAAATTTGCTATATTTAAATTTTGCTGTTTCTATAACATATAAGATGTTGAGTTCTTTATACGGAGGGTGGAATTCAATACATAGAATGAAGCATCCGTTATCTGACGGAGTATTTTGGATTGAAACGCCTGGATTTTCTATGAATTTGACCGTTTGGTTGAACCCCACAGTTGAAGTCCGTAAGTTTATGTAGGTTTGAGAATATAGTTGTATATTAGTCGCTTATTTTCTAGTCACAGTTATGATCGTCGCCCTATTAGTCGCAGTAGTAGCTTGTTCCGTTTGTTGAGTTCCAGTCGTTTTAGTCTAGTATGCGGGTTCCAAGTTAGTCCCTTGTCCAACATACATTCCCAGGTAGCGAACCAACCTCTCAGAAAAAAGTTGTATTGAGTTAAAGCTGACATTAAAGCTGAAAGTTGTATTGTCAAAGCGGACAAGCGGAGCGGAGGACCGTAGAGTAAAGGTGATTTGTTGGCATTTTTGTGGGTTCCAAGGATCTCGTATGCTTATGAATGTCTGTAGGGGGATTATTATTATTATTATTATTCGCAGAAGGGGAGGGCAAACCGTACGCTATCCAAAGCCTCCCAGGGCCCATATAGCTATCCCTAAAGAATAACAACCACTGGGACTAGAATGCAAATCCAGGCCCAGGTTTTAACCATCTAAGTTTCACCACAGACCGAACAAATCGGACCATAACCTTAAAAGGAAACAGCTTAAGATCCTCTACCGATATCCTACTCCGGCCGAAGGTCCTAAACCTAATCTCCTCACAACCCAAACAATTCGTCATCAGATGCATGGGTTTTTCCTCCTCAGTCTCACAAACTCTACAAAAGGGGTCAGGCACGAGTCCCATTATATAGAGATGTCTCCTTAAACCACAATGCCCAGTGAGGAATCCAACCAGATGCCTGAGGGAGGTCCGTGAAAGACATCGGACCCCGCTACTCAAAGCTCCGTCCGGGCCCCCCATGAGCATTTTAGACTGCCGACAACCCACTGTACTCATCCCTGTAGGGGGATAGAAGCTATTTGGCTGGCCAGAGCTGGAAGTAAGAATAACAGGTCATCGGCAAAACTTCCAAAGTAATGTATTTGGATGCATTGGCACATCTGCTGAACATGCAGTGTAGAGTACTGAACCTGAGTACGCATGCTAGGGCATATTTAGAAGTAACTGATCCACATTTTACCTGGAAAAAGCGGTCAGTGAGATACGATTTCAAAATAAATAATATGTTGAAGGAAGAATTTTCTTCAACTTCCTTCCACAAAGTGCCTAACTCAGTCAAATGCTTCATCCACATCGAGGAAGACGCCATAGCAACATTCTTTCCGTTCAAGGGAGGAGGCAATAGTGTCCTGAATCATAATAATTTTTTGAAAGTGCCAATAGGCAAAAAAATAATTTTGTAATTTTTTTTTTTTTAATGGCCCTTCAGGACTTAGGATCATACTTTGCTAAGTACAGATGTAATAATGAATCTCCTAATATATTCGTATATCAAAGATAATATCTACAAATCGTTACATATCATTTTATATGAAGTAAGGCCAGATTGTTTTCAAGAACTGCTCTCACAATAAATATATAATATGGTCTTTTGTTGATCTATCTTTACAAAAACCGACATCCCAACTCTTGCAAGTGGAAATGACAAAAATGGGATCCCATTAACTTTCACCTGGATGTTTGCTCTAGTTTAGCCTCCTGCAGGAATCAACAAGAGGAAAGGTATATTTAGATAAAACATTTCAAGCAATCTGCCCCAAGATAGATTGTCAAGACGAACAAAGCATGAAAAACTATTAAAATACATTATTAAAAAGATATTATTTTTAATTTTATCTAAAAAAAGTATATTAAAAAAGAAGTTTATTTAATATTTAAAATTCCTTTCTTGGTGATAGAAATGTTGAAAATAATAACAAATAATAAACAAAAATAATTAACCATAAATAATGGTGGTGTAATAAAATATTTTATTTGTTAAAGTTGGTTTATAAAACTATTAAAGTTAATGACTAAAAAAAAATGTTTAATATTATATTTTATTTAGTCCTTTTAATTTCATTTTTGGACTTAAAATGATCTAAAATAATGATGAAATCAACCGTTTCTAGATTTAATTACACAAATATCTGGTAATTGTTCATCAGGTAACCAACCATCGAGCTATTGATTACCTCAATAGTAGTAAATATTACTTTGATACATTTGGTCGCGGCTTTTAAGCAGCTAAGTGACCTCGAGGTTTACTACTTCCTTTTTTTCCAAAACAAAGTCGACCTTCATAGATAACAAAATTTTCTAAGGTAATTTTTTTTTTTTGTAATTTCTAATATTCGTCTTTCTGCTTTTTGAATGTCCATTAATTATTTTATTGAATGCAAATCTATAAGAGAAATTTGAAAGTTATGGGAGAGGATTATATAGCAAGCGTGAGGCTGGGCCAACTAAAATCGGTTGGGCTTTCGAACTGGGGGCAACGCATTGCCATTGTTGCTCAGCTGTTGCTCAACTTCTGGACTGGAGTATAATCTAGGAGGATTTCTATGTGCAAAAAAAAAAAAATGGTAGGTATCATACCAGCCTTATATATATGTTAGGATAAATCGTAACAATTTAATATTTATGGAAAAAAAATTATACGAGCAAAAAGTCAGTAAGTGTTCATATACCAGACAGGTGTTCGTATCTGCTCGAACAGCCAAGCTGCGCTGAAGGTGCTGAGTTCATGTGTCTTCATTTCCAGCTTAGTGTTAGAATGTTCTAAACGACTGGGAGAGCTTTCTTCTCTAAAGGATGTGCTTCTAGTCTGGGTGCCAGGTCACGTGGGAACTTTTGGAAATGAGGAGGTGGATGGATAGGTTTGCCAAATTAGGCACCTCTCTTCCTTTCACTGGTTCCAGACATGGACAGCTTCGCAGCGTTCATCCTTATGGATAAGCTCAGTTGGTTTTCGGCTCGTTGGGGGTCCGAACAAGGCCATTAGTGAGACGTTGCTGCGTTTTTCACGGAGCTCTCTCAAGCATCTGGTTGGATCTCTTACTGGACATTGTGGTTTAAGGGGACATCTAATGGGGCTCATGCCGGATCCATTTTGTAGAGTCTGTGAGACAGAGGAGGAAACACCCATCCATCCTTATGACTGATTGCCTGGGTTGTGAGGAAATAAGGTTTTTAGGACCTTTGGTCGGAATAGGATGTCTGTGGAAGAGCTTAGGCTATTTCCGCTTAAGGTTATTGTCCGATTCATTCGGACTGCGGTGAATCTTAGATGCATTAGATCCGGGTCTGGATTTTTATTCTAGACACGGTTTGTTGTTGTTTTTTTGGGGAGCCCCTCCCCACAGACAAATAATAATAATAATCATATACCAGATTTGTTTAAAATTTGAGAAACTTTTCAACAATTCATTCTTACTATCAACAGTAAAATATCATTGCTAATGTATATAATTATTATTATTACAGAAACGCAATTTGACCATATTCGTTAAAAAAAAAAAAAACAACAACGTAAAATAGCAGAACCTTATAAAGCACAGCTGACTTAATAATACCTGGGCAAGCTGAGTAGGCAAAAAAAGTGTTTTGGCCTCCAACCCAAGCCGGACAGTATTACTACTACAGTTGGTAGTGGGAGAGGAAGCCTCCAATGCCTACGTCATCATACTGTCAACAATTTCACTCCCCACTACCCGGTCATAACAACAACAACACCAAGCAGGCCAAGTCACTCTCCCACTTTGATATCTGTCCATATGTCGTCCGGTTAAACAACTTAAATAAAAAAAATGAAAATAAAAGAAAAAAATACGTGTCAAAAGTACAACCTACCTACAATATTACTAACTTTGTGTGTAATATATTACAATGTTTTGTGTTCCGTTTTTGTCTGTGTGTGTGGGTGTACAAGATATGTATATATGTATGAGTTTAACAACTTAAGTATTTACAAACTTAATTAACACGATCATGATGTTGAAAATGGGATCTTTTCTAACAATCGTTTTGTTTTCTAAATCTACAGCCTTAGATCTAGCCTTAGAAATTTTAGTTTTGTTTTCTAAATCTAGCCTTAGAAATTTAGTTACTTCAATTTGACCAACACCACAATAACAATTCTTCTTTGTGTTATGTTTTATAATTTTGCCCTACTTCAATGGTTTTCAAACTATTTAGCCGTAGGAACACTCAGGTCTCCCTTAAAACTATACAATGAATACTGCTTGTATTTTTTTAATAGCTAAAAATTTCTTTGCGAAACCTTGACTATTGATCTAATAACTTTTAATACTTTTAAAAAACACACACGACTTAACCCTTGATAATATAATAATATACAAAATGACAAATATTAGTTCAAATTTTTATTGATTTGTCCTAAAATTACATATAGGAGTAGTGAGGAGAAAACTACCAACCTACAGACCTACAGGTAGATAGAGAATGAGTTATATTGAATAGCGTATCAATAACCTAACCTATATGTAACATGTAACATTTAACATTACAAATTTTGCAAATCTAAAATCATTAATCAAGCAAAAAATTTAGTCGGCTGGAGCTAAAGAAGACTTCTTTTTATTTTTAAAAAAAGGTTTATTCGAAGTTACGGACATCTTTTGATGTCCTTTCTCAGAAACTACAAAACAAAAAATACGGAAATACAGTAAATTGTATGATAAACATTAAAAAACAATATGTATTGTATGATATTCATGATTAAACAATATTAAAAAGATATGTACCTGTAATGGACGAATGGGGAGGTTATTGTTTGATTACGGAGTAAGGTATGCTTGCAAAGAAAGCGGGGCTGAGAGGGACTAACCACGGAGGGGAAATAAGGGGCATAGAGATGGCCATTGAGCAACTACAAGCTAGAAATGATAAAAGAGCAGTTCTGTTGGTCGACTCGCAGGCAGCCATTTTATCGGTGACGGGTCGGAATATCACCGACTGTTCAACGGTGGTTCGGTGTCGCTCGCTTGTGGCAAACCTACAGAATCGTGGCACCGAGGTTGTTCTTCAGTGGGTCCCAGGGCATTGCGGAATCTATGGAAATGAACAAGCCGATAGACTTGCCAAGCAAGGGACAAAGGAAGTACAACCAGATAACCCCCTTCCCTTAAGTGACATTAAAAGAATAATTAAGACCTCGATCCACAGGGACAGGATAAGGGAACAAAGAACAGTAGCGGAGGGCAAACATTGGGAAGTCCTCAGGGAGCTGCAAGGAGCGATTCCAGCAGATCTGCCTAGGTTTGTGGCCTGCTTCCGCCTCCTTACAGGCCACGATTTTCTCCAAAAGCACTTCCACAGGATAGGGGTAACTCAGAGCCCTGAGTATACTCTGTGTGAAACAGGAGAGGAGATGACCTCTAACTGCCTAGACTCATGTCCTGCACTAGAGCACCTACGTATACTTTAACAGACAGACAGAAAGTTGGTATGTGTAATTTAGTGGGGGGGGGGGCTTTTTGAGGAAGCGGAAAATGTTGTAAGAAGAGATAATGACATCCTTGACTTTTTTTTTTGTAGTTGATGGAGTTAGGGTTGAGGTTAATGTGGATAGATTCAGAAAGAAGTCGCTTCAGATGGTTGGAATGGATGGTTAGGACAGAAGCATTTCGGAAATCAAAAGAATGGGCAAGGATGAGTTCATGTTTTGTGAGGGCTGTACTGTCAGTATTTTTGTTAGCTATGTCTAGTTCATGTTGTCTAAGTCTCTTTCGTAGGTGTTGTTTTGATTCACCAATGTAACATGCGTTACACTTTGGTACAGTGCAAAGTATGCTGTAAACAGAATTTGTTTGGTCCTAACAATGGCCAAACACAACTATTGTTTACATTGTTTAGATTAAAATCATTAATAATTTTAGAGCCTGACAATTTGAAAACAATTTTTTATTATATATATATATATATATATATATATATATCAGTCAATATATACACATTTATATCTTGCTTGAGAGGTATGAACGATGTCCATCCAGTGATGGACTATGGCAAGCTTATATAGCAGCTACCCTAGATGGTCGGCGTTATAAGTTAAGATGGTCGCGTGGCCACCGCCGATTCAGCCTCCGACTAGGATTTTTTGGGAAGTGGACATATTCTGGATCAGAGGATTATGGTGACAATTTGTGGAATTTTGTATAACAAAATTTTGAATTAGCTCTGAGATGAATGGAATGTAAAGATCGGAATGGATTGTGTGGTTGGAGACATAGAATGAAGCATTAGAGTGTGAAGAAGATAGAGAATGTATTTATAAGGATGAATGTATTTATAAGGATGAATGTATTTATAAGGATGAATGCATTTATAAGGATGCATGTTCTTTTTATAAAAATGAATGTATTTATAAGGATGCATATTCTTTTTATAAGGATGAATGTACTCACAGGATAAATGTAAATAATACACGATCAGAATATAGATGATAAGAATGATAAGGAAATATGTCTGAGTGTACTGATGATCAATTAGTTTTTGAGCTGCCAAACTAATCAAGCTAAATTAAAAGAGTAGAGCAGAATTATATAGAAATAAAAAGGTTAAGACTGTATCTATTTCGTTAGATTTTTTTTTTTTTGTTCCATTAATATAGAGTGTTTATTAAATGGTAAAGTGTCTATTTAATATAGTTCGGGTGCAAAGGAGCATTCATGTTATGCACCTTTCAAAATACAATAAAAAAAAAAAAAGAGAAAAAAAATGGAGCATTAACTACTGTTCTTAGGATCTTGGATTGTAGGGTTTGAAGTCGGTTAAGGTTGGATCGTTTTGCAGTACCGTGGAGTTCTACGCCGTTTGTTAAAATGGGGGCTAGAAGTATAGTGTATAGCATTTTCTTGTTCGTTAGAGTCAGTTTTGAACGTTTGCCAAGTAGTCTCATTTTATACTTAAGTTGCAGTCAGTTCGTTTGAGTCTGATATGGGGTTTCCATGTTAGGCGTTTGTCAAGATATAATCCGAGATATCGTATATTGGGTTCGCAATGGGAAGAATAAAAACCATTTTAAAATTTATTTTTTGTTGAAAAATGTTTCAAATAATAATGAGAGATTTATATCTGAGTAAATAGCATTTCAAGTCTAAAGGAAATAGCTTTAATCATTTTAGAGAAAATTTCATAAAAAACTTAAAGCCTATTTTGTAAAATTGCATTTCCGGTCAATTTTTTACAAATTTGAAATTCTAAGCAGTGCTTCTAATTTATTATATAGGTGGCAGAGTCATGCATTAAAATGAAGTGGTATTTTAGAGGAAAGAGCTTCACGTTATACTGATCCCCTGAAACCCCCCCTAAAAATCAATTATCCCAGAAAAATGTTTCAAATTAAAGTGATAGATATTCAAGTATTTTTAATGGGATCCAAATCATTAAAGATTCATAGGATCTGAAGAAAGAAGAAGCAAACTTGAAATGAATAAAACATTAGTTACTCCCCACCTAGGCCAGGCTAGAAAGTTCGATTCATATAAAGAGAGCGACAGCAGTACAATTCAGAATAGTTTATGATCGTATTATTATAGTATCACCAGTCAGCAACCTATCTACTACCTTTTTACTCAGCCAGTCTATCTCTTTATATTTCTCTCGCTACCTAACTTCTATTTTACTGTAAAGTCCTTAGCAGTTTGTGTGTTCTATTCATTATACACTGTTTAGCATATCATCTAGTTTATTTCTCTAACAATCCATTCTCCCTAATATTCCCTCCTTCTCACATCCATTATCTATAGATATAAAAATTCAGCATCCGTATGTTTGTTGCCGCAAAACTCAAAAAGTAGCCGATGGATTGACTTGAAACTTTTACACAATGTTGCATTTCTATATAAGAGTGTTTATATATACTTTTTACTCCGAAGTTATCACGGAAACGGGAAAATTCCGAGCGTTTCGCGAGGTTGGCAGAAATAAACAGACTCAGACGCGTTGCGATGGTGGCGCGCTCTGTGAACCTCTTTCTCAACTACTTATAAGTACCTCTATTCCGAAGTTCCCACGGAAACGGGAAATTCGGAGCTAAAATCCGTTCAAACAGCCATATTGCGTTAGCATTTGCTTCTTCAGATATTGCTGCTACGTTAATGGAAGGAGATATAACAGCGCGATCAGCTATTAAACTGTCACTTCACAGAAAACCTAACATGTAACATTTCTAAAACATCAGGAATGGAAAAGGTTCATCTGGCATGTAAAATCATTTTATGGGATGAGTTAAAATGGCTCACAAGAAGTTATTGGAAGCATTAGACCATCCATTGAAAGACTTGCAAAATAATCAGGTTCCATTGGGTGGGGGCATTGGTTACTATCCGGTGACTTCAGGTAACGCTTCCAGTGATAGCTCGCTCAACACCAGCCTGCTTAAAACATTCAACTCTTTGGAGCACAGTAAAAAAAAATTCATTTGATATCCAATATGAGAGTTCAACGTCAAAACACTCCAACAACTGCCATATTTTCAAGACAATTACTCGAACTCGGTAACGGCACTGCTCCTATAAATCCAGAAACGGGAAAAATCACTTTCCCATCTAATTCCTGCAACATTGTACATTCAAAAGAAGAATTAGTAGACAAGATATTCCAAAGCATCGAAACAAATTATCAAAATCACGCATGGTTAAACGGAAGAGTCATTCTAGCGGCTAAAAATGTCGACGTTCTCGATATGAACAACATCATTCTAAACAGAATCGCAGGTGAAACAGTGACATACAAATCCATTGACTCCGTGAGGAACCAAAGTGAATAGTGCGTTTTTTCCAACAGAATTTCTTAATTCACTCGATGTCCCCGAATTACCGCCTCACATTCTAATTTAAAAATTGGAGTGCCAATTATATTACTCCGAAATATCAATAAGCCAAAGTTATGCAATGGTACACGATTAGTAGTTAAAAAAATTGATGAATAATGTAATTGAAGCAACAATTCTCATTGGACCTCATAAAGGTGAAGACGTACTACTTCCATGAATGTACTCCTTCCGACAGATATGCCGTTCGAGATCAAATGACTTCAATTTCCAATACGCCTTGCGCTCGCTATGAGTATCAATAAAGCGCAAGGACAAACTTTGCAAGTGCGGTTTGAATTTAGAAAACGAATGCTTCTCTCATGGGCAATTATATGTCGCATGCTCCAGAGTCGGTAAACCATCTGATCTTTATGTTAAGCAGAAAACGGACAAACAAAAAATATAGTCCATTCACTAGATTTACAATAAAAAAAGACTTTCAGTTAAAAACATTTTTTTCTTTCTTTCCTTTCAGTGCACAGCAACGCAAAGTAGGGTATTAAATTGATAGATGTGTTTTCTTGCTGAATCTATGTTAACTATAATACTTCTATTTACTTTCCTCAAAATCAGACTGAACAGCAGCGAAGCGTGGCCGGGTTCGCTATTATATCATATAGTATACGTAGTTTAGAGAAATTTTGTTAGAGGCCATTTACGAGGAATCGCGAGAATTAAAGAAAAAAATCAAATTCTCTTAAAAAGAATATACTGAATCTAAACATTAAAGAATTTTATTTCCTTCATGACACAGTTCGATACTTAGGATTTCATCTCGACCAAACTACTCACATGGAATCAGAACACCAGATCTAAAAAAAAAAAACATTCACTAGAAAAACAAAGCCTTTTCTACTACACAATTATAAACCCAGATGCAGTTGGTAGTCAACCAAGCATCAAATTCTATCGTATGCAATCCTTCCAATAAAAAAAAAATCCTTAGAAAATAAATACCGCCCTATGTTTCCAACACTAAACCCTCAAAATCCCTTTTATCCATCGCTAAAAATCATGTTAAAAAAAAAAGTTTCATGACCATCCCCAAACCTCTTACCCAAAAGTTTTTCCTACCTCACTATCCCAAACAACCCTTCAGAAGACTAACAATGCCCGCTGCTCCACCCCACGTCCCACTTTCTTCAACTTGAACATTCCACGGACCACTAATCTGTAAGAAGTAGCCTCACATGGAAGCAGAAACTCTTAACAAGTTTTGTATGCCCTGTATTTTTTAATATAAATAATAATAATAATTATAAATAATGTGTGTTTATTTATTAATAATATAACAAACAAATCTTATCATAGAGGGAACACTTAATCAAAATCAAATGGGGCTGCTCAATTAAATTGAGGTGCTCCAACACACAGCGTACTCATCAATCCGTAGACATAGCAAAACGCGATAATACCTAGCCATAAAAAGTTAAAATATAAGGATGTCCTAATGTCCAATGTCAAATAAAAGAGCTAATATGTATACATGACATAAAGTACATCTAAGTCTAAATATATATATAATGTTTATCTGTAAATATGCTGGGAAATAATTCCCAGGGAGTCAACTAAAATATTCTCCACTAAAGTAGCTATGTCTTTAAGGCTAATATTTACTTTGTCGAAAAAGTCCAAGGTTGTCTTAGGCACCACACCTCTGGCACTAAACCACAAGCCATGCACCTTGTACTCCCTGACCCTTATAAAAGGGAATACATTTTTCGTAAATGGGCCTTTTCTCCTCATCTATTTTCTCGCCCTGTTTCGGATCTTTACTCTCAAAACGGATGGTCGGATCCAAAATATACGCTACATTGGTGGTATTGTCAAATGCTATCTGTTGTCAATATTTCATTTGTTGACTGGGACGGTTTATTGTCTTCACATGATATCAATAGTTCTGTAACTTCTTTCTACAACATACTTGATAACGCTATTGAAAAATTTGTTCCATTGACAACTTCAAAAAACTTTACTTATCCACTGTGGTTCACTTCAGAGCTAAAGATGCTAATTAGCAAAAAGAAACTCCATCATCGGATTTATAAAAATTCCGGTTTATACACCCATTACAAAATATTTTCCTATTTTAGAGCGGAATGCAATAAATTAAATACAGATCTTTATGTTAATTATTTCTCTTACGTGGAACAGACTTCTAGCAACAATAGTAAATACTTTTGGTCCTTTGTAAATAATTTTAGAAAATCACTGCAACTTCCTACTTGTATGAAATACTTAAATAATTACAGTGACAATACTTTAGAGTCTGCTAAACTCTTCCAACAGTTCTTCTCTTCCATTTACAAAAATCCTAATCCTTCACCAAAAAACTCTTCCGAAAATACATTCTACCTTAATTACGAATTTAATTTGTCCTCTCTTAATCTGTCTTTACATAATGTATCATCGGCCATTCTTAACTTAAATGTGCATACCAGCACTGGACCCGATGGTATACCAGCTTCCATTTTAAAAAACTGCCCTGACCTGATCTATCCATTATTCATACTTTATAATAAATCATTGGCAACTGGTGTCTTTCCTGATCATTGGAAGAAAAGCTTTATTAAACCAACCTTCAAATCAGGTGATCCTTCTGATGTCGCTAATTACAGACCAGTTAGTAACCAATCAGTTATTCCTAAACTCCTAGATAAATTAATACATGATATTTTAGCTCCACTTTGCAGTAAAATCATCGTTAAAGAACAGCATGGCTTTGTTAATGGCAGATCTACAACTACCAACCTATTTTTATTTCAGAATTATGTTCTAGATGCTTTTAGGGATGGCAGCCAAGTCGATGTTGTGTACACAGATTTATCTAAAGCATTCGACAGTGTTAATATTTCTTGCCTCATCCATAAACTTTCACTCATCGGTTTCCATGGATCGTTCCTGAGCTGGTTAAGTAGTTTTTTAACGAATAGGTCTTATTGTGTCAAATTTAATTCGTCTTTATCTCCTTATTTTGAAGCAAAATCTGGAGTACCACAAGGCTCTTGCTTAGGCCCCCTTCTCTTTAATTTATATATTAATGACATTCAGTCTGTTTTCCATGACGTTAAATTTCTACTGTACGCAGACGATCTGAAAATTTTTAAATCTATCAAAAGTGAGAGTGATACATATATTTTACAACAAAATATCAACAAATTAGTCGAATGGTGTGAGAAAAATTTCCTCAGACTAAATGTGAATAAATGTTCTGTGATGAACTACTACAGAGGAAACAGGAAAATTCACTCTGATTACAAAATTTGCGGCACTACATTACAGGTTACTAATGCATTTAAAGATCTCGGTGTAAATTTTGACTCTTCACTCACTTTCACTAACCATATCGACAATATACGTCACAAATCTCTAAAGACCCTCGGTTTTTTGAGCAGACACACGAAATATTTCAAAAAAATCTCTTCCGTGCGTAATCTTTACTGCTCCTTAGTAAGATCACAACTAGAATACGCATCAGTGATCTGGTCACCATATTACAAACTCCTTTCTGGCTCCATTGCAAAAATTCAAAACAAATTTCTCAGAATGGTTGCATACAAAATAGGACTGCAATACAAAGATATAAACTACGAGAATTTGCTCAGTTTCCTCAACTTAAACACTCTTTCTAATAGAAGACAACATTTCGATAACCTTTTTCTTTCCAAAATAATAAATAATGAAATAGACTGTACTGATATCCTATCCCTAATTAATATCCTGTCCCTTCCTATAATAACGTAGTATCCTTCCCTTTGAAATAAGTCACCAAAGATATAATTATCAACAATATTGTAACATAAATAGAGTTGTGAATAACTGTAACCAGCAGAGCAGTAGAATTGATATTTTCTCCATGAACTGCAATTCAGTCTCAACTCTGAAAATTATTATTAATTAATATTAATTAAATTTGTCTAGTTTTTCACAGTTTTACTACAATCACTCAAAAACTATTTTTTTACTTTTATATATGTAAGTAAATATTATATTTTATATTTTTAAAATGAGACTTAACTTTCTTAATAACTTTTCTATATTAAAATTTCATATCTATTTTATATTTATTTTACTTTTCAAACCATTTTCAGTTTATAGATAGTTTCTGTTTAGTAAGATTATAATTTTTCAAAGGTGATTTTATATTAAATTGTATCATAAAATGATTATTATATATGACAATAATAATTTTGTTATTAGTGTATAAAGTTTATATGTATGTAAAGTAGCTTATTAGTTTATTGATAGCTTAGATGCTTATATTTTTTAAGTGATAGTCTTCAGCCTGTATATATAAATAAATAAATAAATAAATATCAGCGTATCTTGTAGATCCATCTGTATCTACAGCGTATACCTCTTCGAGAGTCACATAACCTTTTTTTTCCATAATTTCCATCAAGGCGAGCTTTACCCTATGGTGGCGTCTAGTTACAAGAAGCATGTTGTCAGGACAATTACCACGCACATGCGCTGGTGTTTCAGGCTCTCTGACGCATCTGCGACAGAGGTGTAATAACACCTAATCGGCATGGACAGAGTGCGTCTGCCAGGTTGACTCTTACTACAAAGTATGTAACTTTACAAACAAAATATAAAAATAAATTCACTAGCGAAAAATCAATTTGCAACACCTCTGAGAAAAACATAACAAAAAATTTAATCTGATAATAATCACAATAATAGGGTAATAGAATAATTAAAATTAAAAAATAAAATAAATAAATACATGGAAATAAAGATGTCGCATGACAATTTTTTTTTTTAAATTGAATTGCTTAATTAAAAATGGTTGATATTTCAATGTTTGCCCATTCAGGTATTTTATCACCTCGCTCTCCTCTAGTAATTTTTTCCAAAACCCTAAATTCCACCCAAGATAGGACAAATCCCGATGAAGTGAGCAACATCCTCTCCACTCACCATCAACGAATCATCAAAATTCCAACCTGCTCACCTCTGAATTTCATTATAGTCCAGATGAAATGTACATCATTTGTATTATTAATATAATCTCTCATCCAAATCCGATTCTAATTTATTATACATACAATGAAGTTTAGCATTATTAAAGTTTATCCAATAAATTATTTCTAAATTCTAATTTTAGAATTTAGTTCATTAATATTTCACTGGATAACCCCTACATTTTTTTAATGTCACTACATTCACTTATTATATTTGTATAATGTGAATGTCTAAATAATAAACAAAGAAACTTGAATGATTTATTCCGGGTTTTATGTCTGAATTTTTTTTTACTGTAGAGCAGAGATATCAAAAATGCAACGCCGATGCTTTTCAATGTAGCCCAAGGCATGTTAAAATTCAAGAAAATCAATGAAAAGAAGTAAAATTTAAATGATTTTACAATTCAAAAAAACATATATTATGCCCAGAATAAACATGAATATAGGCGTAACAGCAAAAAAGGAATACCTGATATGATCGTCATATTGGATTATTGGATTTTGGATTATAGATCATAAACCTGGGCAATTTATCTTACTTTTTTTTTAACTTCCTTTACTTTTTTCCCAACTAAGTCTCAAGTAAGCGGCTTCCTTATTATTACAAATCATGGTAGTCTCTAGAAATAACTTCCCACAAGGAGGACTCATTTTCATACATTCGGATGAATGAGGTTAAAAAATTCACGAGGCATGATCGGTGTGAAGCCTCCGCAGACCGACTGAGCATTAACCACACACGACGTGATAAAGAGGGCGAGAAAATGCGGCCTTAAGGCCAAAAAAAAGAATTGAATTTCCTTCGGGATTTTTCAGCCTCTCGTTTCCTCCGCGGGCTCAAGGAAACCGCCATATACCGGCGGGAGTTCCAAAAGGCTTGGCTTCTTTGGGCCAAAACTTGAGGAAATCCCGCTCGTGTAGGGGGGGAGGGGGCTTAATAAACGGCTCAGCTAGTTTCTGTTGCATATTTAGGTCATAAGTTTTTAACGAGGGAAATCCATTACTTGCTATTTACTTGAATTGACATCGTTGTTTAGGATAACTAATTTATCATAAGAATATTGCTAGTATTTTGAAATTTCGACATTCGAGTTTCCATTGCAAATAATGTTCTGATATTTCTGAGTAAAAATAAAAGACGTTTTTAGCAAATAATGGGTATCTATGTTTTGATATATATTTACCTTGTAGTGTATATGCATTTGATAAGAATTTCTCAAAAACGAAAAATTGCTGGAAGCTTAAACGGTATTCCGTTAGGATCTACTACCGCATAAAACACGAACATTTCAGGCAAAATCCATCAACCTAAAGTGTGACTTTTTCTAAATGTTCTTTCTATTTTTTCATTCATTTTTTTTTTCCATCACTTAAAGTTTATAATATTGTGATGGATACCAGAAATATAGAAAAATATTTTATTTGTAATATCAAAAAAAATGTAACATTCGCTGGCAAAAGGGACTATTCAGGTAGAAGACCACCATTGTCTTTTAGACTTCATGAACCTTGTTAGCATGTCTACCCTTTCTTCTCACAGGGGAAGTTTTGAACGAACAATTAGAAGGCATTCTTTCAAGACAGTCTGAGCTAGACATTCTACCAGTAGACAACAAGTGCTACTTTAAGTTAAAACATTCGAGCTTTGATTTATAAACATAATAGTTATGATATTGTAAAATATTTAAATATCTTTAAAGATAATATACTTAATTTAATCTACCAGTGTTTTCTTGATTACTACTTAATACTTCTATCTTTATCTCAAACATACACACAAGCCCTTTACTAAACCGCTCGTACTACTTAAGCTACTACAAACATACAACACATCACACCAATAATATTTCGATATTCTTCGTGGAATCGATTTTTGGAGGGCGCTCGGGCAAAAAGTAACGGTTAAGTTTTTCTAGAAATTACCACTTCAATACAATACATGGTTCTACCACTTATATACGAGGTGTGTAAATTAAGTAATGAGAATGATTTTTTATCTTTTTTTTATTCAAATAAAATTACAATTTAACATTGTCCCCTTCAAAGTAACTACATTGGGAAGCCACACAACGCTGAAGACGATTCTTCCATCAGTTGGTCGGTTACGGCTGTTTGAATATTCTCCAATGTTCCAAAATGACGTCCCTTGAGGTGATTTTTCAATTTATGGAACAAAAAAAAGTCACATGCACTCAAGTCGGGTGAATAAAGAGGCTGAGGAGCCACAGGAATGTTATTACTGGCCAAATACTCATTAATAGAAATCGCGGTGTGACACGGAGCATTGCACAAATTTTTCTCATCCCCAATTCATTAGTCAAAATTTGCTGAACGGTTGTGTGAGTCAAATTCAACTAACGCCGATCATTCGGACTGTCAAACGACGATCTGAACGCATGAGATCGCGGATTCTGCCAACATTTTCGTCGGTTCTTGAAGATGAAGGCCTTCCGCTGCGAGGCTCGTCTTCAATTGATTCCCTTCCTTCTGCAAACGACTTAAACCACCTAAAAACCTGTGCTCTCGACAAAACATTGTCTCCATAGGCCTGGCACAGTTTTTCAAACGTTTCCGTTGCACTGTGCCCAAGTCTGAAGCAAAACCTGATAGCACAACGTTGCTCGTAATTGATGTCACTCATTTTTAAAACGCACTGAAAAAACCTTGCTCACAAAAAAAGTCACTACGGACAGTGCAACAACTCTAGCATTTCAAATTTGCACTGGACGTGTATCAGATGTTTACTTGCCCTACCACGCATGCATTGCGTCTCCAGTGTTGCCAGATCAAACACTAGAAAATCAGTCTCATTACTTAATTTACACACGTCGTAATATTAATATGGATTAGAAGCATTGCTAAAGTTCCAAATTTTAAGAAAATCTGTTTCCGCCGGAACTACAACTTCACAGAATAGGATTTGAGTTATTGGAATGTTCTTGAAAAAGTCCATTACGATTTCCTTTAAAACTTGCACAGATATAAACTTCACTTTCATTTGAAACATTTTTACCAAATAATATTTGAAATTTTGTCGTCACAGTTTCTTTAGACCCCACCCCCACACCCTTAAAATTAACCAGGTTTTCAGGGAAAATGATACAAACAAATGCGATTACGTTTATATGTCACACTCACTGTTACAGCTTTGACAAACACGTCAAAAGTTCTTATATAGGAAAGAGAACAAGGAAATGAATTGCCAATATTAGGCGATACGGAAGATGGGGGTAGATAGCTTGGCTACCAAAGTTTACAGGGGCTAATCCGGGATTACATAAAAGCCTGACAAGAGATAGATAGCTTCTTGCAGGTATAGCTAGCAAGAAGATAACCTGCTCGGTATTCTCTTCCAACTTTTGGAAGAAAAAAAAAGCGAACAACTATAAATTTTATGAGGAACGTAGCTCACCAAAACCCTAAATTTTATCAAAAAAAAGGCAAAAGTGTAATTATATAGGTGGTAAAAACTGTATATTAAACTTAAGTGGTACTGTTTCCCCTAGAAACCTCAAAACCTACGACTTTTTTGGTTTTGAGATCTTTTTTATTAACACACACAGACAGACCATTCGCTAAAAACACTTTTTTCTTACTCAGGGGACTTTAAAACATGTATTTCCGGTGAAAACTCGATATCGAAAATTTGACACGATTCCAATACTTCCTCTTACTAGGAGTAAGAGAAAGTAAAAAAAAAATAATTAAAAAATGAAAAAAATTAATAAATATTAAAATTCTGTCGTAAACCGATTTAATTTCATACAAAAAATAAAAATTTATCATGTGCAACTTTACTACAAGTGAGTGGGGGGGGTTTGCTTAGCAGTACAATACACTTGTTAAACCCGGCACAATGTCGTGACGTTACCATAGTAACTTTCAAGCAGACCGTGTCCTTAATGCTTCCTCTTCAAGACAGACAAAAAAATAAAAGAAAAGGATAGAAGAAGAGAAAAAAAGGCAATGCTCATTACATGGTCATGATCGTACCATAAATTCTTGAAATGTTCGTACATTTTTTTTTTTACACGAGAATAAAACGTAGATAAGGGAGTTTTAAGTAATGAAGCTTGAGTTAAACACAAGCTTGAACTTATCCATGGGTTTTATTTCTCAATTTTTTAGCCTTTCCCTAGAAAACAGTTTTGGAAAAATTACCTGTAAATTTAACTCTATATACTACGCTTACAATGATCTTTTTATACCCGAAGATTTTGCCATAAATAATACGCTTCATCCAGCTTAAGGTTTCAGGCATTCTTTTATTTATCAGTAACGTTTTGTCTAAAATGTGAGATTGTCTACTAGCGTCGTTCAAAGAAAGGGTTCTAATTTTAGAAATCGGGAAAGTAGATGCACCTAGGCCTATTATTTTTCCCAAATTCATCTTACACCTGTCGTAAATTAATAAATATCAAGGACTAAGCCGAAAATGAATCTCTGTTTATTGAATTTTTTTTTTAATCCGATTTTTCCTGTTGTGGGTTACCGTCAGGTCACTTACCGTCTCCAGTCTCTTTCCCATCAGTCTCCTTCCCTCAAACCTCGACCTGCCATCTGCTCGCCAATCTCCTCCTCCCATCTCTTCGCTGGTCTTCTTCTCCCTCTGTTCCTGTAAGGATTCCACTTCCTTACCTCTTCCGGCCACCTCCCTGGACCCATTCTTCTCAGGTGCCCATACTATTTCAACTTCCTTTTGGCTAATCTCACCTCCATACATTCCTTTACATACATTTCGCTCCGTACGTCCACATTCCTCATTCTATCTATTCTGGTCTTTTGAATGCACCGCCTTCAATCATCCATTACTACCACATTCACTTTATTGCAGACCTTCTGCGTAGCAGTCCAGGTTTGCGCCCCATACATGAGGATACCTTCTATTATGGAGTAGAAAATTCTTTTTTTATTCTCCTTGGAAATTGTTTTGTTCCAAATCACTGGGTGAAGCATTCTCACTGCCTTCCGGGTCTGCCGAGTTCCGGACCAACGTGCACTCCTCTTTCTCATTTCCTTCTATTACCATATATTCTGCCTTTCCAAAGTTTATCTTCATTCCCCAATCCATGTAAAACTCCTTTAATTTCCTCATCATAAGCTCGAGAACCTCCCTATCTTGAGCGATAACCACCTGGTCGTCCGCAAAAAATATTGTGGAGAGGTGCTTATCCCCTATCGGTACACCCATCCTTCCATATTTCCTGAACCATCCATTCATCCATCTTTTCCGAGTACATTTTAAATAATGTAGGAGACACGCAATATTGAAATAACATAAAAAAAAAAAACCCGCCAAAAGGAAAAAATCGTCTGCAAGGACAGATCCATATGCACCAAGAAATAATAACGGCATATCACTTGAAACTGCAATTTTCATAGAGTGGATAACTACAAGGCCAATATTGGTAAATGTTTCTTTGTATGATGTGAGAGGCTATGAATGACAGTGTTGGTAACTTGTCCCTAATTCGAAGATTAGCTCAGTCGTAGCGCACTGGATTTGGTATGCGAAAGACCCGGGTTCTAGTCTAACAGTATGGCCTTTAGATGTTTCCCTCTCTAGGTGCCCCCCCCCCCAGTTCATTTTCCGAAAATGGCCAATATTGTCTGTAACTAAACACCACTATCCGTAGGCAGGAACCGACTGAGAAAACTAAGTTTCAAAGAGTATGAAAGTGTTCCTTTCTCCTTTGCTTACTTTTCGCTTTATAAGGAGATGTAGGGCGAATGAGGGTTGCCAACAGAAGTTTGATAGACCAGTTACAACCATTCCCATATATTCTTCAGAATTGCTAATCCAACAATTTGGTGAAACCATTTTTCTTACACAAAATAGTTATTTATTCGAAAAAGAGTAAAGTGTCAATTTTACACACTAGTGCAGGTTTGCCCACACAAGCGCAACAAAACTAGAGTTGTAAGTGGGTTTCACTCTCACGTTAAATTATATATAAATATAATTATTACGGCAGTTAACAGTATTTAAAAAAGAATATAAAAAAACTAGTATTATATTACGGTAACAGCTAAGAGAATGTCGTCCATTGAAAGGGGAAGGTTACCTTTAAAAACTTGTAAAACAGCAAATTAAAGTTAAACAAAATTAAATTATGTTTTCTACAATTTAATTGATTGTTAAATTGATTATAAAATGTTAATATTTAATTTATGAATTCTCTAATTCACTTTAATATTATTAATATATTGTAGCAATTTATATGGCAAGAGCATTGAGTAAAGAACTATTTACTCAATGAGTTCAATTTTGTTAAGACAAGCATAAGCGATTGTGGTATAACTAAACGTGAGTTATAAAAAGGCTTTATTTTCGTGTTAAATAATAATTTTTTTTCTACAACAGTTAAAATGTTGTCTATTAAAAAAGCGGAAAGTTCAGAAAGTTTGTAAAATATTAGGTTAAAGTTATGCAAAATTATATTATGTTGCAAAAAAAAACTTGAGTTTTCGGGTTGAGACCCGTTTATGGTTTGTTGTAAACCGATTGGAATAGCATTGTTCAGTGAAGTGTCGTATCGATTAATAAAATTAACACTGACAAGAAATAGGTTAAATAGAACAGTCAGTATGCGGGTAGATAGAATTTCACTGATTATCCTATACAATCTAACCTATTTCTTGCCAGTGTTAATTTAATAACCGAGCCAACGCTACCCGGAAGAAGCGGAATGGCAACAGGATGATACGTCAGTTCATAACAAACCATATGCGGCCACAACCGAAGACCTAGTTATTTTGCATCACAATGGCCGTGGAACCTGAAAGGTTTCTATTATAAAATTTTTCTGACATTTAATTTATTGTTAAAGTTGATTTAAAATAGTTAAAAGTTCGTTAATGTTAATTTTTCTAACTTCTAATTTACCTAAATATATATTTTTTTTTTTTTTTTAATTTAAGGGGCGTCAACATCCTATGGTCATTGGCGCCCGGAGCCTTCTCAGTGCACTGTCGGCCTCCGGACAGTGTTCTCTCTTTACAGATGTATTGGTATCGTTTTATTGATACCGGAAGTTGAAGTGATGAGTAAGAGTAAGAGATTGTTAATTAGAGGGTAAGAGATTAGAGAGTTGGTATTCGAAATGCGTACTACTGATTTATAAAAATATACTATATTTTAACAAATAATTTAAAGAGATATAAAATAGAAAAACTAAGATGCACAATTGTAAATAACTATAAGAATTATAAAATGAATATAAAATATTAAAGAAGTTAGTAAAGTGTTAAAACCTTAAATAGGGACGCGCTCGCGATGTGAGACGGTGCTTCTGATCTGAAAACTGATGTAGACGTTGGATGCCTGAGTCGAACTGAATCCCTCCTCCAGTGGGGCGACGTGTTATATTTGCATCACTCACACATCGACGCTGATGTGTAAGTTTCGTGTAACACTAAGACATCTCTTGTGGTATATTGACCCTAGGGGAGGTCAGTAGTTAACAAGGGCTGATTTGGCCGAGGTGGCGACGATTTGTTAACAGATGGTGGGCCAGGTATGCCAGTAAAGTATTATCTCTTGACCGTGTATTGACCCTTTTGAAAGAAATACCAAAAGGGTTTGCCGCGGTTCATGACCTGCAGGCAGCGGCTGGCTGGACTATTTTCCTTTCCAACCATTAGTTGTAATTTTTAGATTTATTTAAAAACTATCACTTCTTTTTTTTTTTCTTGCTATCGCTATCACATCACACTGACAACATTGTCCATCACCGGACAGTGAGCTGTAGAGGCTTCTAGGAAGAAAAAATCTAAGGACAGTACAGCTGGACTCGAACCCGGGTTCTCCGCGTGGGAGTCCAGTACGCTAACTTATTAATATATTTTAACAACTTCATTCAGCTTAAAATTTTATTGAAAGTTGGCCACACTATAGTACTTTTAATCTCTAGATATTAAAAGTATAAATTTAGACACTATGTCAGGAAAACTGCTGCTACCTAAACCGGAAAGAAGGAAAAACATTTATTAAAAATGTAATTAGAAAAATATTCTTTATTCATAACATTTTCAACCAACACTTAACCAAACAAAACACTCCTACAGCCTCCACCAAGATATAAATATTTGTTACCCTGTAATGTCATAAAATGGACAAGCGGAAGTATTAATTTACAAATTTTTGAACATAATTTCGTTTAAAGGCAATAATATAACAGCGAACACTGAAGGGAGCCTTAAGCCGTGCACTGAGGGACCCCTCTCTAATATTATAAAGAAAATCCCGTTCTACATTCAATATAGAGATCGTAACCATACTAGGGTGGACCCGTTACTGTCTCTCTCTCTAACTCCCGATTCCCCCTATAATGGCCACCCTCCTTTATTTCTATAATATTTATCCAGGACACTAGAAAAAGAACGTACATAATACAAACTTGTGTAAGTAGGTAGTTTTTATTTTATTTTATTTTTACTTTTATAAAACTTGGGACACATTCAAGTGAAATTCTGTGTGCTATAAAATTTATAAGAACTTACTGCATTACTAACAATGAAACTGCTCCTTCAGCTGTCATCATCATTTACAGGTGGGATATTAAAAAAAATTCCAAGATTTATGGCTGGTTATTGAATCAAAAAAAACAAAGCTGCAATAATATTGTCGATAACAGTGGCAGTCTTGTTTCATACATGATGAACAGAGTATTTAGTGGTTTAATAGCAATAATTGCGATCCGGAATTTCACAATTTGAAGATATCATGGGAAATCAATGTTTTGTGGAATTCTGGGAAAGAATAAGTAGTTTTCAAAAATTGATCTATGCGAGTTTTGTGTGTGTGTGTGTGTGTGTGTGTGTGTGTGTGTAGTCAGCCATAACTAAAAAAAAACTGGTGTGAAATACTCACACAACTTTCTCTTACTCCAGTTATCAAAATTATAATTGACAGATTTTATAGTTTGTGTACCAAATTTATAGAAATTTGTCGAAAACTGAAAAAAACTATTCAGTAAAAGCGCACTTCTGGTTTACTGATTTTCTTCGCACCCGGAATTTTGGCCAACTATTTATTTTTAATTAATTTCATTTGGATGACAGAGTTGTATAATCAAGTATGATAGCACTTTAGAGGAAGCTATAACCCTACCCCTCTCCCAAAAGTGCCCTTAAATGAATTTTCCCAGAGAAATGTTGTATATAAAAGTTGTAGATCTTTGAATATTTAGTTCATATGTGTAGTTTCAAGAAAATCGTCGGGGCAATTTTGGAGAAAATCGCGAAAAAGTGAAAAAATCATATTTAGTAAAGTGTTAAAACAAAAGCACTTCCGGTTTTTCGATTTTTCTCAAACTCGGAATTTCAACAACATATTTAATTCTAATTAACATTATTTAAATGACTGAATTGTGTATAACCTAAAAATAGCACTTTAGAGGGGAACCTAACCCCCACCTCTCCCCCAGAAGGGCACTTAAATCAATTTTCCCAGAGAAATGATTCAAATAAAAGTTGTAGCTCCTTGTATATGTAGTTGATGTATCAAGTTTAAAGAAATTTTTGAGAAAAACGCAAAAAAGTAAAAAAGTCACCTAGTAAAGTGGTACTTCCGGTTGAGGAATTTTGACAGATAACGCACAGTCAGATCGCATGGTGATACCTAAACGGAATATTAAGTTTCAGTTTTCTACGGTTTTTCGTTTTTGAGCTATGCTGTTCACATACACACACACACACACACACACACACACACACACACACACACACACACAGACCATTTGCTAAAAACCACTTTTTTGGACTTAGGGGACCTCGAAACGGATATTTCCGGTGAAAACTCGAAAATTTGACCCGATTACAATACTTCCTCTTACTAGGATTAAGAGAAAGTAAAAACGAAAGAAATCATTTAAAGTTTAAACTTTAATTAGGTTCTACGAGAAAATGAGCGATAGATTCAATAATAAAGTTTTGTTTAACGGCCAACCGGAAGTGAATTTTTTTAAACTTTTTATTCACTTTTTCCAAAAATAACCATAATATTTTGTTTAAGTGGATATAACATATAAAGAACTAAAATGTTCAAGAAAATTCATTTTAAAGGAGACAGCGGGAGAGCTATAACGTTAGGCGGCCATATTTTTTTTTTTTTTTTTAAATTATACGAACCATCCATCTACATACATATTAAGGTCAATTAAATTTTTTACATTCTTTTACTTCCGGTAAGAGGAAACATTGTAATCGTGTTCAGTTTTCAAAATTTTCACCGAAAATATTTGTCGGAAGGTTCCCCTGAGTTGGAAAACTATCTACTTTATATCTACATGCTCCAGTGATATTACATGTAATAAGATTACAAAATTTACATTTTAAATATTTTAAATAAAGCTGTGAAAATAAACTGTTAATGAATATGTACAATTTTGGAAATGAATATTAACTGCCGATAAATAAATTCAAGAAATTACAGTAAAATTATAAAAAAAAGAAATGTTCAAAATTTAAAGTTTTTCAAAGTCCCATTTATTAAAAAAAAATTGATGAATTCCTGCATGATCAACTGGTCTTCTGGCAATGGCCAACAACGTCTTCTAGTTCTCAATATACGGCTGATAAGCCTAGCTCTGGCGTTTTATAAAAGTGGGACAGTCATATATTAGATGGGTGAAATCCTGAATCTTAGTACCTGTGGGATCGCAAGAGCAGTAAGGTGAATCTATAAATATAGTGTCTGCTTGAGGGGCGGGTGTTGGTGTATTGGTTATGAGCATGGACTTGTAAGTGGGAGGACCCCAGTTCGAGTCCAGCGTATAACTAAATTTTATATTTGTTTAAATAATGTTAATAGTAAAGTAGGTGCTTCCGCCCCCGTCCACGACACCTAATTTGGTAGTTGGACGTTAAGCCCGCCTGAAAAAATAGGCAAAAAAAAAAATAGTGTCTGCTTGGACTATGTCCTGTTAAATACTTGGGTGAACCGGTAATTGATTTTTAGATTTAGTTCCTGTCTATAACAGCGACCTGAAATAATTATTATTCTATCACCCCCGGAGCATTCTCAGTGTAATACCCAGCCTCTGAGCAGTGTTCACTAGCCTCAGATAAAACTGCCTACCATCGAGCACTGAGCAGTCCTACCTGGCTATTATCTATAGGTTTGTTCGTGCACCAGTCCCAAACCGTCAGAAGCATGCGCACAGAGAGTATGCTGTCGTGCAGCAATTTCTTAAAACTCAAACGGTTTCCAACTCACAGAAATGTGTTCGTGCTGTTTCTCCAACCGTTAGCAAACCGTTTGGAAACTATCATAGCAGTCCGACGCATGCGCAAACCAGTTTTAACGCATTAAATTATTTATTATTCTGCTTCTCCAACTGTCTTGGTCAATATTTTTCTTTCTATTTATTTTAATCTGTGTTTGTTAATATAACCACTTAAAATAATTTGCTGTTTTGTGCTATCTTAGGCAGTCCTTTAAAAGTATGCGAATATATATCTCGAAAATTTATTTGCCGTACTCAATGTCTAGTTATTTATTTGCTATCTCCTAACCATTCTTAATAAAACTAATTTATTACAGATTTATGAGCTAATAACTGTACAAAATAACCTTCCATAATTTTTCCTGAATGCTTTATAATTATCACAGTACAATACTGATCACAACTCGTTCTTGCTGGTTAAATTTCCAACAAGTTTCCGATTGGGCATGGTGGAGCATGCGCAGTAGAAACAGTTTACAAACCGTCAGGGGATTATCAGAAACTCGCTGCACGAAACAAACCTTATATGTCAAAATATATATGAAAAACGAAAAATCACAGGCAGTTCAAATATTATTAATACCTCCGTTTATATACTACCATTGGATATGACTGCAATAAGGTTTTTTGATCAAAATCTATGAACCAAAATTGTAAATTTATTGAAAGTTTTATTTCTCCAGTTTTTCAAGATTTTTTTCGAATATATTAAATATCGAGTATAATTGTTTTATCGGCGATCTAGGGAAACAGTACTGTTAAGTACTCCTCTAAAGTACTACCTCAATAGAATGTATACTTTTTATCACCTATACAATATTAATATACAATAGAATCATAGGTAGAATTTCAAATATAAAAAAAAATTAGTTAACCGGAAGTGCGAACTTTTGCGTAGATAATGTATGCAAAGTTAAAAATATAAATAAATTAGGTAAAAAAAAATCTGTAACTTATTACATAAAACTCTGTTAGATGTTAAACTAAGTAAAAGATTGCACAGAATAATTGGTTTAAAACTTAAGTCATACTCCCGGAAATTTCCCCCCCTCTAATTTACCAACCCACTGCCTTCAAAATCTTATTTCAGAAACTTTCGTTAAGATTTTTTTTTTTTTTTTTTTTACTGAAAGTACAAATTTCGTTTTTACTTATAAGTAACGTCATTTACTTTAATTCTATAACTGTGCAAATTTCAATGAATTATTTTGATGAAATTTTCAAGTAATAAGTTTCAATCGAATTAGAAACAAAATTTCAATCTGTATTAGGGGGGTTTAAATTGTACAAGTTGCTTTCAAATTGTATTATATTGCTTGTTAGGCCGCACTGAGGGCTTTGAGTAAGCCATGGTGGAGTTCGAAACTAGTGGGAGAATGTAGGAGAAGACTGAATGCTTTGGCTCGGAGGGGTAAGGTGCGTCTCTATTGGATACCCGGACATGCGGGAATAGAGGGCAATGAGAGGGCTAGGGAGGGATCATCATTACCATTGTGTGGTCCTGAACCAGCCCTTGCCGGTTGACCTCCAAAGCTAAATGATTTATAAAAGGAATTAAACAGGGAGTTTAGGAGTATTCTGTCCTTAGTAGAAAGGTCTGAGGATCTTGATGGGGTGCTTGTAGTGACTGGACCACACTTGGCAGTTAGTCACTTGTTTAACATGGGAGACGGCCTAGCCCATTTGTCAGGAACTGCGGACCGACGGAGTCAGGGAAACGGCTGTACCATATTATGTCAGTGTCCCCGTGTGCTGGTACATAGGTTTCGCTATTGGGTGGGCACCACCTCGCAGGATTTTGCCAGGCGGGCTAAGGATATCTTGGGATATGTGACTGACGTAAAGTACGGGGGGGGAGATTAACTAAGGGAATGATATGGGGGGCATCGGGGGATACAAGCCACATAAGGGGTAGGTTAGGTTCATCCCATCAGGCACACGGCATAATAATCAAATATCCGGCTTTCATCAGACAGATGAGAGTAATAGGATCCAAGAGCGGATCCATTGCAGAGAAAGGGAGACAAAAATGACAGAGGACACTCTCTCGGGACTAGAGTGGGAGAACAATGATGGGTAGTAGGATCCAAAAGAGAGGATCCATAGCAGAGAAAGAGGGACAAAATGACAGGGACCACTCTCTCGGACTAGAGTGGAAGAAACTGATAAAACTAGCGAACCAACGTGAGATAGATATCGAACAGATTTAACTTGGCAGTCACACGTGTTGCATTTACCTTTACACTTTACACCTACTGTACTCTACCATTTTTAGTGTCAGGCAGTCAGTGTCACTTTTTACATATAAGTTGGTCAGGCATATCTAGTTTTTCATTCAAACAAACCACTTCCTCTCTTCTGCATACCATAATATGGGAGTTCAGCCGAATCTGAAGAAAGACGAAATGAGTACTGAGTAATTCGGATATTTCATACTAAGTCAAGTAAGTTATTTCCTATTTCGACAATAAGATATTGGCTAACATTTTTTTTGACTCTAAGGACTTCAATTCCCAAAACTTAACACGATACACACAATCCCACATCTTACAAAGCAGTAAGAAAATTTAAAAATGTGTTCAGAATTCAAATAAGTTTCTGATTTAATTCTGATTGTAATTGTACCCTTGTTGCGAATATGGAAAGATCCAGTAAAAGACCGTATAATCTATAAAATAATGATAGCTGCGAAATGGAGTGAAACGATACTTTTAATGCTGTCAACATTTAGAAGTTTTTTTATCATATTCTTTTTTAATAATTCGTCCCATATTTAAATGAATGAAAAATTCGCGGATGTTACATTTGTTTAATTATAATCTTTATCTGGTAGAGATTATATATAAATATTTCATTTTATTTTGTTTTTAATTAATTGAAACTTTTTATATTAATTGGACAGACAGGAAGAGGAACTGTGAATGAATTGGAACGGGGAATGATACTCAGCCTGCAGGGAATAACCACAACTTTACAGGAGAGTCCAGAGAAAGTGACGATGTAATTTGATGGAACGAACGTCGGGGACGTGGCTTAAGGAATCCATCCAAGCGCAGTTATTTCAATAGATTTACAATTTCCATGCCGAATATCAAATCTTCAATGCCCCCCCTCCCCCACACCTTGTCTGTGGATATCTAGATACAGAAATGCAAAAAGAAAACAAATGCCGTGCACTTAAACAAAATTTTCTCTTCCGGAAATACTATAATTAAAAAAATTATCTTAGTATAGGAATTTGTCCATATTTAGTTGCAATTAAGATATAATGTCTTTTGGTTCGTAGGCTATAGCGCTATACCTCCCAATTATAGTGGCATCCATGATCCTCCCAAAAAAAAAAAAAAAAAAAAATTGAAATGCGATTTATGTTAGGTCTAACGTCTTAGGCCTCATAATACACTAAAATAATTTTTTGCAGAAAAATACGTAAATGAAGTGAAAGTTAGCATCCCAAGTTTAAAAAAACAAAATTCTTTGGGCAGTTTTCGAGAAATCCCCAATAAACTCGGTAACCCAAATGGTAAAGCCGCTCTTCCGATAACCAATTTAATAGATGTGATTGAGGGATTTTAAGCAAGCCATCTGTCTGTTCCGCTTGTGGCATAAGCATACTATATCAGCTTTGAACTTTCTACATTTTTTGGTTTTTGTTTATTTGTTAACAATCACCATCCCATTCAAAAAAAAATTCACGCACAAATACGTAACACTATATTATATTTGAGCCAGAAAAAAAAGAAATAATGGGCCACCTATTTTTAGACGATACATGTGGCTTGATGGCGCTCATAACATGGCAAGAAGAAGTCATAAAAGTAAGGATAAAATTAAGTTGGCTGGACAGTAAAGCCAAAGAAACGTAATTTTTTTTTTTTTTTTGGAGAAGAAATTCCCAGAATAATATGATGGATGCAAGAAATAAATATTTTATAAATAATATATTTTTAAAATATTTGTAAGTTGGCTGGCAAAAGGGTCAAAACGCAGTTTCAAGGTCGGAGAACTTACAAAAGAGGTCGGAGAACTCGGCCACTATTGCCTTTTAACCACCTTCCGGAAATCAAATATAAAGGGCAGGTTTTAACTACCAAGAATTTATTTCATCACTCGTCTTACATCATTCAACCAGTATTCATTCGAGAGAGAATATCAGGGCCAGTTATAAGTGTTAAACATTTGAGTTTATATCAATCAACTTTTACAATTTGAAAAAAAAAACATACATTATACCCAGAATAAACATGAATATAGGCGTAACAGCAAAAAAGGAATACCTGATATAATCGTGATATTGGATATATTGGATTTTAAATCATAAGCCTGGGCAATTTATCTTACTTTTTTTTTACTTTCTTTACTTTTTTCCAAACTAAGTCTCAAGTAAGCGGCTTCCTTTTTATTACGATTATGATAGTCTCTAGAAATAACTTCCCACAAGCAGGACTCATTTTCATACATTCGGATGAATAAGGTTAAAAATTCAGGAGACATGATCGGTGTTTGAAGCCTCCAGGTTGGACTGAGCATCAACCACACACGTGATAAAGAGGGCGAGAAAATCCGGCCTCAAGGCCAAAAAAAGAATTGAATTTCCTTCGGGATTTTTCAGCCTCTCAACTCCTCCGCGGGCTCAAGGAAACCGCTATACACGATAGGGATTTCTTCAAAGCTTGCTTTCTTTGCGCCAAAACTTGAGGAAATCCCGCTCGTGTAGGGGGGGGGGGCTTAATGAACGGCTCAGCTAGTTTATGTTGCGTATTTAGGTCATACATTTTTATCCATTCTTACTATTTACTTGAATTGACATAGTTTTTAAGGATGACCTAATTTATCTTAAGAAGTTATTGCTAGTATTTTGAAATTTCGACATGCGAGTTTCCATTGCAAATAATGTTTTGACATCTCTGAGTACAAATAAAAGAACTTTCTAGCAAATAATGGGTGTCTATATTTTTTATATGTATTTATATAGCGGCCTCTACACGGTCAATAATATTGTCAATATCAGTATTGACAATATAACCATCAATACTCGTGCTAACCAATCACAAACTTTCGTTACTTCAGTAATATTGATCGTGTACGGTAATGAAGTATTGTGATTGGTTAGCACGAGTATTGATGGTTATATTGTCAATACTGATGTTATATTATTGACCGTGTAGAGGCCGCTTATCTTGTATGTGTATATGCATTTGAAAAGAATATCTCAAAAATGAAAAATTACAAGAAGAGTTTATATCAATCAACTCGAACCCTGGTTCCGCAAATGGAGAATAAATGGATTATTAAGTGTGAATCGCAAAATACTCCCTTCAATATACCTAAACTGTATTCTTATACATTCAGCAGACAAAGTGCGATATCGCGGCCTGTACCTTGATAAAACGCCTTACCTAGAACCCACATACTCGACTTAAGCGACAAGAACTTAACTTCCGATACCGAATGATCAAAAGACTACGAGACAGACGATCGAAACTAACTCTTTCGAACAAAAAGAATTCTCTACACAACCCTGCTCGCTCCTATCTGGACATACAGACTCGAACTATATGGATCAGCAAAGCGTTCCAATCTTCACCGTATCCAATCACTCCAATCAAAAATTCTGCGTACAATAGTCGAGGATTTTTACGTCAGCAATCACACTATCCACACTGACCTAAAACTCCCATTTGTCTTAGATCTCACCAAGTCCCAATATAATATTACATTCCATTGATCCGCAACTTGTCACAGATAACACTTCCTGCCAATCCTTCCCGAAGGATTTATATCACCTGATCGCTTGATATAAAAAAGGGCATCCTTCGATTTTATTTCATCAGTGTCCATACTAACCGACTTACTAATGATTTGGTGGATAATGATTGTTAAGGTTGTTGGTGGATAGCTCTCATTCAATTCTGTCACGTCATGTTATTAGTAATTATTTTTCTTTTTTTTTCCCCCAGTTTTGTTTTTGTTCTTATTTATTTTAATTTTATTTTATTTTTTGTTATGCTATCTTTTGTTATCCCATTTGTTTGTTGTGTTTAAATTCGCAGTTACAAATAAAATAATTAAAGTAAAAAAAAAAAAAATCAATCAAGTGCAAGAGTTTTTGCATATTTATAAAGTTAATTCATTCATTACAATTAACTTGTAATTGTTATTCATATTATTCAATAATTCAGATATAGTCAAATTATTTATTGTGAGCACTGGTGACTTGATACTTATTTCATAATATTTCTATCTTCTCTATATAACATAAACACAATTTAGCCTCTCGACAACGCTTACGCCACACGCTACACAATATACAACACATCTATCCAATAACATTACATTGGAAAATAGATAGAATGCTATTAAAGATGTTAGAGAAGTTAATGGGTATGTTTCTTGAAAATGCATTCACTAAATAATGCCGAAATTGCTAAGTTCATGGTTATAATTTGCGACAAAAGTCTAACTCAAATTCATTCCGCGGTTTTCAGATCTATAAACTTAAATTTATGAGTAAAATAACGCAGCAATATACCTTAAAGGTTAATTAACATACCTTAAACAAAAAAATAAATAAATAAATAAATAAATAAAATGAAAGCAAAAAACCAGTACGCTAACTAAAAATTTACCAATAAAAATCTAAGTTAGCTGAGAGTATGGAAATTAAAAGTGAAAACTTCCAGTTAGGAAAACAAAGGATAGAATCTTAAGGAAGAAAGTTTCCAGAGAGAATACCCTCTTGATTTAAAACCCTTTATAAAGAACGGAACTCAAGTTTTCCTTAATAGGAAATGAAAGACGGGAGAGTAATTAATAAAAAAGTATATGTACAGTGTGAGGAGGCAAATCTCCCGGAAATGGGATTCATCAAAGAGATGATATGGATAATATAAAATAACTGTTGTTTTAATGCTCAGAGAAAATAGAATAATAATAAAAAAAACTTTATTTATTTCAATAATGAGTTTTATAATACTAATTATATTTAAAACAATGTAAGCAATTATGCAAATATTCTTTGTATTAATTTTGTAATTAAATCTAATTATAATAATAATAAAAAAAGTGTAATGATTCATGATATGATTTAACGATGAAAATTTTTATAGGACTATAATATAAGTAATAGTGGCAATTAATTATTTTCTTACCACGAATCTGACGGCTTGATTTGCTATGGTGCAACTACCTCCGGTTTGGATTGCTGCAACTTTGTGATACGGTTATTAATGTAAGGAATTCATTCATTAATTATTTATGTAGGAAACTCATTAATATGTTATGCAGAATTATAATATCATTTTCTAATATTATTATTATTATTTTTTTAAACATGCATCTGTCCTATCAGTGCAGTGTTTACTTGTTACAAACAACACTGCCCATGACGGGGCAGTGCTCCTAGGGCGAGAAAATCTAAGGTCAGCACTGATGGATTAGAAATTCCCTAATTGTTCGAAATTCCCATTTCTCTCCACCTTGGACTTGTCGTCTTCTTTGAACTTCGGCCGTATTTTCTTTCTTTCTTTCTTTGGGATCCTCATTCTTACCTATCAAGGAACAGTTGGACTAGGATCTTCTATAAAAGAATGTAACCAAATAATGTATCCTGAGCAAATATCTACCAATTAGCCCGCAAGGGGTATCTGTTGCATGCAGTTACTTGGGAAGCGACCACAGTTCAGTACTCCATGCACTTCATCAGTACAGTACACAATACACTTAAACTACATACACTCTACACTTTACAGACAAAGACAAAAACAACAGTACACAAACTAGTGTCTCCGTTCCTAGTTAATTGGCCAAAGCCAAGGAGAAGGAAGAGATTAGCTCAGTGGTAGGGCGTTGGACTAGCAACGCGGAGGTCCCGGGTTCGAATCCAGCATGCTGCCCTTAGATTTTTTTCTTCCTAGGGGCCTCTACAACTCACTGTCCGAGGATGGGCAGTCTTGTCTGTAGCTAGAGAACGCTATTTGGAGGCTGGCTGTGCAGTGGAGAAGGCTCCGGGGGGGGGGCTCAATAGATCTTTCAGGTCGCAATGCAACAATCCCCCAACAACAATCTATAATCTATCTACCAATTTGCTACAGGAATACAACTGTACCAGAATGTGATTCTCCGTTCATGGTCACTTATGAACTGTATTAACACGTTCTTTCGGCGCAATAGCGTACACCCATAAATGTAATGTGATCCAGCGGGTGGATGGTTCCTTGAAGTTGGGCACCTAATACAAATTTCTATTAATCTCATATCTACATGCATAATCGGCCATCATACGAAATCACTAGAGAATAATTTGGTCTTCTGTATACCTTGGTGGACTTCATAAAATACTTTAAAAACTATTAAACATAGGAAAAGTGGAACATATTACTACCCTTTGCCACAAAAGTAGGCAATAAGTGTGCAAGCAAAGATCGTCTACTAATGTCAAACAGTGTGATAACACAGACTTAATTCAGACAGAGCAAATTCAGTTTACACACATACTTTACACAGAATATGCTCTGTGCAAGTCTGTGTTATCACACTGTGTGACAAACGCATCCTGAAGATGTGCGAACGGCAGAAACCAAAACAAAAAGAAACAGGCTATCACGAAAATGTCTCTGCTGCTTTCCAGCTCTGCGGAACCAACCACAACAACTGCGTCTACTAACTTTGACTACTAATTGAATAGGATTACTTCCTGAGGTCCGTAATGCTACAAATTAAAAATATTCTACGCTGTCTAGTTCTTTTCCTGTGATTCTGAATGTGTAGCCATAATAAAATTTTTAATTGCAAAAAACTCAGACAAAACCACATATCCAACTTAAATAAAGAGCTAATACTGAAACTTTTTCTGAGGATTTCCAAAAAAATATGTACACAAAAAACGGAAAACTAATTTGCAAAAAGCTTAAACAAAAATTCTTGGAATCTTTTACTTGAAAAACTTTCAGTAAAATGAGAATTCCGTTTCTATAAAAAACAATTTGCTCGTATTCAGAGATCCTGGGGCATGTATTACCGTTGGAAATTTCCAAAATCTTCTAATAATATTAAAATACAATAAAAACAGTTGCATAAAAGGGGAGGGGGCATTTTATTTTGAAGCCAGTGAACAGAAACTTTCACAGAAGGCTTTAAAAGAAATTAATATGATATATTCGTATTTGGAAAGCCCCATGTTTGTATAAGCAGAAGTGGTTGTGACCAATGTCTGGGGGTTTTAGGAAAGATGAAAAAAAAAAATAAAAAAAAAAACTTCCAGCTGGAGGGTATGTTGGCCTGGACTTTTTCGTCTACTCATTTCCATGATAAAGGAACCAGGCATATAATGCCCTTAACCGTTCTCCCTCGTCATTCTAATACCGTCGGAGAAAATTCTGTCCGCCTACAATGGTACACCTCTCCAATTCATTCTACCTAACTTTGCCTATCTTCGTTATATTTTTCAACCCCTTTCTACTAAAAGGATAACACAATTGCTACTCTAATTAAAATACCACCCTCCCTCAACAAAATGTACCTAGGATGTAAAGATTTTACTCATTTTTAACTGCATAATATGTAACATCTTCAAAAAAAAAAAAGAAAAGACTTCTTACTGAATATAAAAATAGATTTATTTTTTGTTTTATGATTTTTGTTTTTACTTTCTCTGACTGCCGTTAAGAGGAAGTATTGAAATCGTGTCAAATTGTTTATATTGAATTTTTCCTAAACCGAAACACGCATATCCTCTATTGTTATTATTATTATTATTATTAGTTTGTGGGGAGAGACCAAGCCCAACGTATATAGCTAGCCCAAGAAAAACAACAACAAATCGGGTCTAGAACAAATATCCAGATCCGGGTCTAACCCATCCAAGATTCATCCCAGTCCGAACAAATCGGACAATAACCTCAAAGAGAAATAGCTCTTCTACAGATATCTTGTTCCGATCAAAGTTCCTGACTCTAATATCCTCATAACTCAAGCTATATGTCCATAATGTGGATGGGTGTTTCCTCCTCTCTCAAAGACTTTACAAAATGGATCCAGCTTGAGCCCCATTACGTAGAGATATCTCCTTAAACCACAATGTCCAGCAAGGGATCCAACCAGATGCAAACCAGAGAGCTCCGTGAAAGACACAAGAACGTCTCACAAATAGCCCTATTCCCCAAGAGCATCTTGGTCTGCCGGACAACTACCTGTGGTCATCCATAAGGATGAATGGTGTGGAGCTGTCTATAATGGACTTACCTTTATCTTAGAAAATGTTGAAGCTGAAGCGAGATTCTCAAACGCTGCCACCAATATAATGGAGTTGATGAGGAGAGAAATTAGGTTAGATTAATTAGACGAGATATGAAGACACTGTTATAATATAGCTATAAGCTTACACAAACTGTACTGGACTTGTTATGATTTTATAGAATAAAGGGTTAGAGTAGAGTAATGACACGATGCGGGGTGTATATGGTTGAATCTGATAGATCGATATCTAGATAGATGTCCCACTGGCTTATATACAGGTTCTCCCACTCTAGC